>JAVFBZ010203084.1:0-13636 GCA_032466195.1 Katharina tunicata
TTGAACCAACTGAATAGTTTTCATTTCAAAGTAATTGTTTTAGTTTATGCACAAATTTCAAAGTTGGTTAAAATCAAGGCAATCAGAATATGTTGTAAAACCCTAATTTTGATTGCTAATTTTACTTTAAAGCAAATCCTCTCGGGTTTAATCGCGGTGACAAACACTATGCAAACAAGTAAACAGTGTCCAAAATTAATGCTCAGTCCATTTATAATATTATCTGTGTTTGCCGTAACCCAAATTTTCTGTGTAACAAAAATATATAATGTTTTTTTAATATTTTTTTTTGTACGGTCAAATAGGACAACAATTTTCTTTGGTTTGTAATATACATGTATGGTTGAAATAGCTTTTTTTAATAGGCTTCTAGGAAACTTGAAAATCAACAGGTACATTGTACTTTTACACCACGAAAAGTTACTGTTGAACATTATTTACAAGGTTAATATTAAAACCTACAACCTTACTAACATTGACCTTTGACCTGGAAAATCAATGAGCTATTTATAGTTTCCATATTATTTATAGCACAATGCGCCAAGATGAAAAGTTTAGTCTGTAGCTGTTCACACTATGCAATTAGAAACGAATAACCAGAAAAGTTTCCATTAAATATCTGCCTTTTGTGACTGATTGATTGATAGGTGTTTTACGCCATAGGCCCATACTTAAGGTTATTTCAATCATATGGTGACCTGCCAGCCCAATGGGTGAAGGAAACCACCATAAATGATGCTGGCATCAATAGAAGACATCACAATATATTTACAGGACACAAAAAAAGGAGACCGCCACAAATCAGCTTTGTGATGCCCCTTATGTGCGAGAGCACCAGGGCACAGGAGGCTCCCACCCAACCACCTGCCCCTTATCTGAGAGAGCACCAGGGCACAGCAGGCTCCCACCCAACCACCTGCACCTTATCTGAGAGAGCACCAGGGCACAGGAGGCTCCCACCCAACCACCCACTCCACCTTATGTGAGGGTTTGGCTTAATCACATCAAACAAGGCATTCCTTGCTTAAACTAATGTGTTACTGTTTAGACTCACTGTAATCTGTGAGTACTTCAAAGTAGTCATTATTTTCTTTCAACACAGGATAGTAAACTACCAAATTGTCTGATAATAGAGTTTACAGATGAGGTTAGGGAAACAGCCCAAACCAAACAAGTTTCTATTTGAGACACATGTGGGTTGAAGAATAGATAGCTCCCATGTGGAGACTTCTGACAGACAGAGGGTTAAGTTTACACAGGCTAAAGAAGTAATGAAGTGATTAAAGTAAGAGGAAGGGTGTTGGTAGTCATCAGTCAGGCAGTCTTCTTAAAGTACTGACTCTTTATAGCTGACGGTCATTTCATGTAGTACTTTAACTTGGTGTTCAATGTCACAGTCCGGGTATTTCACTTGAAAGACAAAGTCGCATTGTAAAATAGACAACTGTGAGAAAACATTGTAAAAAATCACCATGCAATCTATGATTTGTTTGATTGGGCTTTAACGCTGTACTCTAAGTTATTTCACTTATATGACGGCAGGCCAGTCCAAATGATGAAAGAAACCATGCAAGACAGGACAAAACATAAACAAAACAGGACACCACAACAAATCGGGATCCTGTGCCCATTAGCTCAGAGAGCACCAGGGCACAGGAGGCTCCTACCCATGAACCAACCACTGTAATCTATGAAGCTAACTTAGAATAAATCAGACATAATACATAATCCAAAAGTCTGATTGTTTTATGTGAAAGCTACATTGGATGTCCAGCTTACTTGACACACATGTACTTGGTAATTACATGTAAGAGTAAATGGTGGACAGCCAGATTTGAGCCTGTGTGGCACATCATGACATATGGGGATCAGCAGGCTTGATTCACTGAGGGCTGTGCTATGCCTCAGATGGTTGAGGTTGGACTGTCAAATCAATGTACCCTATAGCATCAAATCTGGCTGACCAATGACCATAAGCAATTTAGTATATAAAGGAAGGTTTCTTCTTGGTTTTCCACCTGTCCATACACAAGCAATACAAGTCTAAGTGAAATATCCTATGGATTTGTTTGGGGTTTTACGTTGTACTCAAGGTTAGCCAGCCAGCCCAATCGGTGAATGAAACCACTGTAAACGACGCTGGCAACATGCAAGACAGGACGCAACATGCAAGACAGGACAAAACATTAACATAACAGTTACACAACAGGACACCGCAACAAATCAGCATCCTGTACCCCTAACCCCAGAGAGTATCAGGGCACAGGGTTAAGAAAATGAAACACATGATTCACATGAAAAACCAGAAGACAAAGTCATCTATATCCCCCGCCCATCCCTTAATGTCTGTATTAATTACCTTTTGGAAAATGTGGACAATTAATTAAATCTCCATCAGTTCCCAAGTAGCAGAAGAAAATAGTTCCACATGTTTCTGATGTGAGTACCACATTTCATAAATAAATAGTGAAAAGTTTTGCCGCTACGCCCCGAAAAAACAAAAGTTTACATTAACTTTGTCAAATTCCAATTTGTTTCCATGGAAACCATAAAAATAAGGTAAATCTGTAAAATTAAAAGGCACTGCTTCGAGCTCAGCAGTTTAATGCTTGTTATGTAAGCCAAGTTGATATTGATACAATGCACCTAAAGCGGTTTTGCAGTTGTGCTCCGGAAACCAGTTAACCTCAATTATTTCTTTTTCCAACTTGTTATCAAGAAAAGTGAATTTCCTTTTCTTTTCTGAAATCTCTAAAACCAAGTAACATGTATATCAAATTTCATGAGGATACCGTAAGTGGTTTAGCCCTTATGCTCCGGAAAGACCAACCTCAATTATTTCTTAAATCGATTTGTTTCCATTGAATCTTCCATGGGCAATTTTATTCTTTCTGAAATCTCTTAATATCAAAAGCACCTGTTCACCACTTTCTTGACATGTGTATCAAATTTAACACTGACACCTCAAGTGGTTTTGCAATTATGCTCCGGAAACAAAGGCTAACATCATCATTTATTTCTTAATCCAACTTGTGTCCATGAAACTGGATTTATTGCTGTTGAAAATCAGTAAATATCAAGGCACCAGTTACCACTTGGTTGATACATGTATGTTTTGGTATATCAAATTTCAGAATGATACAGTACCTCAAGCCCTTTTCCAGTTTTGCTCCGGAAACAAAATGTGACAGATGGAAAAAGTGTTCCAGTGTGCTGAGATGTTGTGTTGTGAATCACTATGGAAAATAATCCTTACAGGTTATTTCTAGTCGGCTCTTAGTAATTTTGTCAGCTGTGATCAAAAAATCATCTTTGGAACAACTGGGATCTAAACAGACAGCGTCAGCGTGTGGTTGGCAAGAGCTTCTTGTACACTGTTGCTCTTTCAGCTTATGCTCAGAGGCATGATTTGCTTTTGACTCCTGTCTTACATGTAGTGGTTCTGTCGCCATTGTTGTTTGATTGATTGATTGATTTTACGCCACATTCAGTCGAGCAGTGTTTCTTTCATTTTTTTTTATTTTTTATACTTAATAATTTAAGATTAATCTTTGAGTTTTGTTTCCTGGCTGGCACAGTGGGCACACTCTCATATTAGTGACATAGCCAAATGCTTGATGCAATCATGCAAAACTCAATTAAGTGATCAATCAATCAATTTGGATGAGTTAATATTGACTTCATTTTACTTACAATACCTATTTTTTTAATGAACACTATAAATTTAACAAAGGTTTCAGACAGTCTGTAATCTTCAACCTGTATACAAACTTCTATTTTACTACATGCAGATGCAGACTTCTGTACACTTTAATATTTGTCTACCCAGTATATGTAACGCTACAGGTGGCCGTTTTACAAAACTTTCATGTTACTTACCTTACCACAAATAACACAGGCTTAGTGAAATACAACACTGTAGAAAAATGTGTAATTTAAGTTTTAGCACTTTTATTTTCCAATTAAGTGATTTCCAATTTTTATTTGGTAGAATCAATCCGCCTGAGACATTTCATACATGAAAAAAAAAAAAAAAAAAAAAAAAAAGGTACTTTTCTATGTCACCGAGAGTAACAAGATGGCGGCCAAATTCAACAAGATCTGTGAATAACTTGAATTGTGCTTGGAAATTGTTGTGATTCATTGACACTTCTAACATAATAAAGAACGAAAACAATAAATCTTGTCAACCGGACTATATTATTAGCAACAATCTGACGCTGCGGCATCCACCAAGGTGCCTTCAACAGAGAATAAGAAAAACGTATGTACATAACAGCTATACATGTAGTCTTAGAATACAGAAAAAGCATGCATAACTTAGGAATCCACAGTTCCCCAACTAGTAATGAAAAGAAGTGAGTTTTTTGGCCATTGTTCTAATAGTCTTATTCCAAGCATCCGGAAGTTTTAACCGCAGGCCCCCAGTTCTACTGAATGAAGGATTTTCAGCTTTGACCCAAATAGCCTCTTTAACCAAGCACTCAAAATGTTGGCTTTCAGTGTCTTTTTACATTTTCAGATTTTATTTCATGGCCAATTTCACAAATATGAGTAAAAACAGCTGAGTCGTTAAGATTATAAGACTACCGGTATATAAGCTGTTATGTAAATACGTTTTTTTTATTTATTTTCTGTTGAAGGCATCTTGGTGGATGCCGCAACGTCAGATTGTTACTAATAATATAGTCCGGTTGACCAGATTTATTGTTCTCGTTCTTCAGTTACCAGCCCGGATGATTAATAATATTTGTTCTAACATAATACTTAGGTAAAAACTACATAAAGAAATGAAGAAAAGGGACAATACATGTAAAGCATTTACAAAAACTGTAAGTGCAAGATATGTGCAGCTCTTCATCATGCGAACATTACATGTACACTCTTAGAAGTTAGAATTGCAGTTTACATGTAGTTGTTAATCCTGAACAGGATTGATTGATTGATTCGTGTTTAACGCTGTGCTCAAGGGTATTTCACTTATATGACGGCGCTGTATTCCAACAGCAGACAGCAACTCTGAACACAACCATAAAATGAGTACCGGAAGCTACTATCGTGTTTTTCTGTTGGAAAGGTAATGTTCCTCCAGTGCTTAGTATGACAGCATGAACATAATCTGGAAACACACTCCTGGACAGGAAGCAATGGACTAATCTGTGAAATCCGAAACATGCAGATGTGATTCTTCCTTTATATGCAGTATCTAACCTTAGAGTGTTAACTTATCACTAATAGTCATACGGTTTCTAGTCCCAGTAGGCTAGTGGGCTAGACAGAATTAACTGCATACATGTGCTCAAGGAAAATTGATTTTCTATGATTAGAGCTACACCATAGAGCTGCTGACATTGCACAATGATCAGGTAGACTGGCAAGTGTTATACACAGTGAGACAGATTCAGCAGCTGGACATCCCACCAATGCCGATCATTTATAGGGCTTATAATCATTAGAACTAGTCACAAGTTATACTGTAATCCTCTAAGCATATTGTACACAGTGTTTGTGTTAACGGCAAAGATTAACAGTAAAGCTAGAGAATCTTGTCAGCAACCAAAGTTTCAGGTCTTTTCTAGGTATGCTAATTGCATCTAGTTTTGTATGTTTTGCTTGGTGTTTTATTCACCTTCATCTATTTCACGCCACTGGCAACATAGATGTTTGTTTCATTGATTGGGGTTTTAAATTTACATTATACTTAAGGTTATTTCGTCATGAGGTTGTGCCAGTCTAATGGGTGAAGGAAACCAGTCCTACCAGCATGGGGCAACACAGAGGACACCACAGTAAATTTACACTGATTACACACCACAACAAATCAGCTTCGTGATGCAAAGAGCACCAGGGCACATGGAGCCCCGACCCAACCAAATGTGAAGATTATTGAAATTATCACTACAAATGAGAAGTTTAGAACCACCGCTGTTCAACTTTGATATCAGTTTTTTTTAAGTTTGCAAAGAGAACGTTGCCCCCTTTCTGAGAAGCTGCTATCGCTGTGAAGCGAATCTCACGAACACCATTTGTCAAGTGTCATAGTCCGCAATTGTCAACTGATACTGGCGACATCGAATGTTGAACAGTTCAATAAGCTGCAGACTGTTTGGAGTAAGAAAAAGACCACAGGCCCTGGCGATTAGACGCATGTACTTAGATCATAAAATCTACTGACCAGTCGGGTGGATAGGTCTAAAAATTTACCGACCCCAGACAAAAGTATCGGTTTTGGCCGTCGGACCGGTGTTAATTTCCACCCCTTGAACCGCTGTACAACTTTGATACCTATGACCACATTTGTAATTGTGGCCCCTGATAGGTAGATGAGCATTGACAAAACAACGAGCAAAAGTTAAGACGTACCAGTACATGTTGGAATGCTTTAAAGTTTGATTTTTTGAATGGATCTCTTGCCGCACTCTAATAATTATATGGTATTAAATATCAGTAATGAATATGTGGGCAATGTGGGGAAGAAAACAACAACACTTAGTGAACCTGAATAGATACAATGTAACATTGTAGATTGCACACAGCAGGTTTGAAAAATGGTGTTCTGAGTGTGTGGATAACTTTCATTATGTTGTTAGAGCCAATTGGTCCCATAAATTGTATTTAAGGCGGTCCAATTGGCTCTTACAGGATACTGAGAGTTATCCACACACTTAGAACACCATTTGTCAGACCTGCTGTGTGGAGTCACTGTCTAAAGATCCACATGACTGTACTCACTAAGTTTTGTTGTTTTCTTCCCCATTAAGAAAATTACACTCATCATCCATCACACTAGCAATAAACACTGCATAGTACAATTACTAATTATTAATAATTCAGCTTCCATTTCCTGTTGCCCCTTAAATGTAGCTCAGAGTAGAAAGATGGCAATCCTGGACACCAAGGCACAGGTGATTTCCTGTAATCACTGGACAATACAAGTTTAACCTTATCATATTTGTCTTCACTATCAAGACACATATTTTACACACATTTTCAGCACTTGCCATTTTCATTTTCTTCAGCTCTTACCCTGCCTGGGGTTAAGGTTTAAACCTTGGTTAATTGAAAGCAAGAGTAGAGCTGGCTGGTTAAGGTCACCATCTGATCAAAATGTCAATTATTTGTGGATAGTGTAAACAACCTTAAAGACATAGTCCATATCAACACCTGTCTAAATATTAACATCTTGAATCCACATAATGACCATCGTTTGATACTCTGATGTTCATGTTAAACAATTGTAAGCCATCTGGCACTCACAGAGTCTCAAACACTGAAAGTAGTAAAAATATTGACTACCAAGTCTCAAGTCTTGGTTTTATGTCCTACATACATGTAGTAATGTGGTTATTTCACCCATATTCCCCTTACCGCAAACCTTTCCAATTATTGACGATGAAAACTGTCTTTAAATTTTAAGTTTGCATGGAGTTTGGACTGTATTCAATAAGTAAAAGAATCATGGATGCTGTAGTTGGATTGGTATGCATTGGTTTTTGTTTCAGGTGTGATGAACAGTTACTTTGAGTCTTTTGCATGTTACATCATAATCTTCACCTTAAAATTGTTTTTTGTTTGTCTGCCAGCACTACAACGAACTGAAGGGCAGCAGCTTAACTTGGCAGACTCTCTGCTTTCACAAAGCTTGATTTACACGTTGTATTTCCAACACTAGTCAGGTATAAGTATTTGACTTAACCAAGTGAGACACTGCACGATTTTGTCAAAAAATGCAGTCTGAGGGCCAGTCTTACAAAATGCAAATTAGCACAATGTACCCACTGACAGTTCTAGCATGTCTACTATCTGTATGCAACTTTCAGTATCCATACCAGCAGATAATTTACTTCTTGACAGATGCCAACAATTTCATTGTCAAGTGTCATACTGTACTCTCTGATCCATGACGAATAGGATTAACAGCTTGTTGTTGTTGAATACAGGAAATTGGACAGTTTAGCTGAAAGACACCGATTCAATTTTGTGTCATCTGACATGTAATTATTGCCATCATCGATGTAAATACTTACCATTCGAAGTGATCACCTCATTTTGAAATATTTTCAAGGCATTTTGTTGAAAAGTTTAACATATTAGTCTACAATCCTGACAATCTTATGTTCAAATATTTTGTGAGGTATGCGATGTTGGGACAGTGGTTGAAAACGTGCCATTATTTATCTAATACTTACATGACTGAAGGGCAGCTAAGACCACTGTCAAGGATAAAACTAAAACCTGAATATTTTGCATAGTTTAAAGCGGTTTCCCCCCAAATCAACTCCTCCAACTTAAATAATTCCACTCAATGACTACATTCACTATCCGTCCTCACACCACAGAACGAGTTTAACATTAGCGAGGTGGCGCCCCCTGGTGATAGCATCGGGAAAATACTGTGATCAAAATACCATGACGTATTAAAAGGCTATGTTAGGATGGCCTATATTTATCTACTGACTCTCTCCATACGAAAAGCACATTTGAATGCCAGGCAAACATTTCAAACAAGGAATTCACATAAATCGGCCATTGATTGAAATACAAAAGGCTAATATTCTGAAAAAGTTTTTTTTATTATTATTGGAATATTTCGAATACTTATATAGGTCTATACATACTATAAAACGATTGACATAATGTGATGGGTTTCAAACAAATGAAAATGCGTATACGATATTAGCATTGATCGCCTACAGCTAGTTCGTATAGTAATTCGTATAGTAAACATGAATTGAATTTATGCTTATATTGTTATTTATAAGTTATGGTCAGAACTATTTAGGCCTACTAAGCGTTGATTACAGACGTTGTACATGTTATAGCCTAAACAATTAATTAGCAAACAGCTTTCATCTTTGAATTTCCAAATCACTCACAGACAATATTATAACTTGATCTGAACTTAGGTAACAAAAATGATATGATATACATGTGTTTTGGAATTAAATATAATTGCAAATCGACAAAATTATGGTAATGAATTTTCTCAAAGATTGAAATAATTTGGAAACTGATAAAAAAAGAGAGACCCCCCCCTCTCTCTTCCCAACAACAACAAACAACAAAACATGTTTCATAGCACTAGAAAGCAGTCTTCAAGCAATTCTTCGTTGTTTAGGTCTCTAATTCCACTTGATATCTTAACAAATATATTTCAGTCTTACAAACGTGTAAATACATATGCATGTACAATGGGGGAGTGGCAACAAATATAGATTCAAATCCAGTGGAATGCACAACTTATGTCAATCTTAACAAAGATGCCTTCGCAAGTCTAACAACTATATCGTGTCTATCTTAGATAACAATTGTATCATATTGCTTTATAGGCCAAGGATTATTTTTATTCACATACAATTTGTGGTTAGCAGTCCGACAATTTCTGACAGGATAAATAATACAAGCCAATAAAAATCACGTATTGGATCCCTCTAGAGCAGAGAAACTGTCACGTAACTATTTCATTCAGATTTACCACTCTTAAATTCCTATATTCTGTATTAGGCGTGTAACGCTTTCAACAGGCCTAAAAAGAGAGGATAAAATGACAGGGAAGATAAAGCTGCACAAACACGAAGGATGAAGCTAAAGATGCAGGTGCCCCCTTCCCTCCCCTCCTCCTCCTCCTGGAGCCTTATGGATGCATATCTCGAGATTCAGTACCATGTTGAATTTGTAATGACTTATTAAATAAAACTTATTAAATTTGTAACCAAATTATTCAATAATTCGATTGGCGTTTAACGTCATAGTATATGGAACAACTTAAAAGTAATACGTATTATACACATGTGACTACGTTTGGAATCCTATAAAACTTAAGCTGTAAAAGAAAAGCTAATATTTATGACAGGCGTAAAATTTATGAAATATATCTTCTTCCTTAGTAATTCAGTGGTAATTTGAAAAAAAAAAAACATGCCAAACGTAATCATTATTATTTCTGCACATGAATACCGGAATATAAACAAAGTATTCACATTTTTCACATTTAAGCAGTGACATTACCAACTAACTATTGTACCTACTGCCCTATACATAACAGTTTTTTAAACTGCTATGGCATATTTTTTAAATAGCTTTTAATCCGAAAAAGTGGATAAAGCCATATCCCGAATGTCTAGTGGAAAGAAATTAAACACGAATGTGTAATTCTCCTTGTATGTTTTATAAAAAAAATAATTCAGCAACATCACAAAGTATCATCAGTGTTCCAAGTAGATGTCTGACCTACAAAATATGGCACGTGCTGGTATTCATCCTTAAAATATTATTTTCGAAATTCCATTGTATAAACGCCGATATAAGATATCCCTTGAAGAACTTTCCTTATTTGCGATATTTCACTTGAAAGCATTCATTCGGTCAAGTGGCAAGTCGGAATAAGAAAAACATGTCCCATACACTGAATTAACTGAATGATAACGAAGTTGTCTAAAAACTCGTGAGTCGCTAGAAAGTCACAACAGCATACCACAGCTAGCACCCACCTTAAAGTTGTCGAATCCATGATTCAATTTAACAGCTCTTTTAGCCAAATTGTTTTCTGTAGAAAACCAAATCAGTGGTATAGACATATATATAGTATCATGAAAATGTATATTCCAGTTATTCCGAATTTAAAACAGCTACGATATGAACTTTTTAGTGGAACACAAACATATGAAAAATCACACACATCTTCCGTTGGATTTGAAGCTTCTTGTCACCTACTTAAAGTCTTTATATACAGGGATTTTCACTTATGCCTTAAGGTTAGTCAGAATAGACGGCCTCTTACAAATGTAAGTGATTTTGGCCATGAAGTCATCGATTCGTTTAATGACACACTGCAATATTAATATGCCAACTTCGTCTCATATTAGTTCATTAAATTCAAAATTGGAATAAATAACTTTATTCCATGCATATTAAGTGACAAAAACGAACAACTCCGCCATAAAACTCCAACTGAAGCACCGCATAACACATTGGATATTTTGTCCTAGCGAAAGAAGCCTGGAATTGTCAAATACAAGGTGCTGACGACAGCGATGATGGAAGCGACAGGTGAAATGACATGACGTGGTGAGGAATTACATAGTTCTGATTTACAGTAACATTGTCTGGTGAACCCATTAGGTCCCTTTATCTGGTAGCACCCTTCAGCTTTCACTAGTTCCGCATCCAACTCTGTTAAACAATACTTGGACTCATACGTCATACCTGAAAATAAGAGAAAAATAATGACTGAAATATAAGTGTATTTAGCAAAATTATGCAGTACGGCAATGAGGATAAGGTCAAAATTAATTAATTTAAAATGACACAAGGTGATATAGAGGTGTATGTACATACCGTATAAGCCTATAGCATTATAATGCAGGTACAATTTCTTCGAAAACGTTTAATCCAGGGGATACAACTCTTATAGCCAACGTAAACGTTTCAGCAAGAGTTATCTTTTCTTAACATGGTAGCCCTCGAGTGATTGAGCACAAAGTGAATGAGTCACCATGATATCATAATGGTTATTTATACAGGTGAAATAGTTAGAAGCTATGTGCTGTTTAACATTAAAATTGTCATCTTAATTGCTAAAAACTAAACAAAAATGTTATAGTTGTCGAAAAAAACAAAATATTAGATTGCAGCATCCACTTCATTAATAGATAAACTATATGACAGCAGCACATCCTTTCAATGTTATGACTATTAGTATATCTGTTAACCAGACATTTCTGTGTTGTTTGTTTGATTGGGGTTTTACGCCGTACTCTTGTGATTTTGACAGCGATCTGACCACACTATGTAGCAGATCTCGCGTGATCAGATTGATACGAGAACGTGCTAGCCAACTGGGTAAAGGAAACAACCCTCAACAACACTGGAGCAAAGAAAACAACACAAGAAGACTCAAAACAACACAACACAACAAATCGGCTTCCAGATACAGAAAGCTCACGTCCAGTCATCTACACATGCATGTATTGTATCTATAGACATGCTTTACAAATTCGACCTTGTAATTCTATAGAAATACATGTTGTTTTTCATGTTTTTTGTTTCTCATTCAGCTATTTTTTCACATGTATGAAATATAAGTGTATTTAGCAAAATTATGCAGTACGGCAATGAGGATAAGGTTAAAATTAATTAATTTAAAATGACACAAAGTGATATAGAGGTGTATGTACATACCGTATTAGCCTATAGCATTATAATGCAGGTACAATTTCTTCGAAAACGTTTAATCCAGGGGATACAACTCTTATAGCCAACGTAAACGTTTCAGCAAGAGTTATCTTTTCTTAACATGGTAGCCCTCGAGTGATTGAGCACAAAGTGAATGAGTCACCATGATATCATAATGGTTATTTATACAGGTGAAATAGTTAGAAGCTATGTGCTGTTTAACATTAAAATTGTCATCTTAATTGCTAAAAACTAAACAAAAATGTTATAGTTGTCGAAAAAAACAAAATATTAGATTGCAGCATCCACTTCATTAATAGATAAACTATATGACAGCAGCACATCCTTTCAATGTTATGACTATTAGTATATCTGTTAACCAGACATTTCTGTGTTGTTTGTTTGATTGGGGTTTTACGCCGTACTCTTGTGATTTTGACAGCGATCTGACCACACTATGTAGCAGATCTCGCGTGATCAGATTGATACGAGAACGTGCTAGCCAACTGGGTAAAGGAAACAACCCTCAACAACACTGGAGCAAAGAAAACAACACAAGAAGACTCAAAACAACACAACACAACAAATCGGCTTCCAGATACAGAAAGCTCACGTCCAGTCATCTACACATGCATGTATTGTATCTATAGACATGCTTTACAAATTCGACCTTGTAATTCTATAGAAATACATGTTGTTTTTCATGTTTTTTGTTTCTCATTCAGCTATTTTTTCACATGTATGCAAAGTCCAACGATACGTTTACTATACTGTAGCCTTTATTCACGGCTAGTCCTCCGGATAACAAATAAATCACGTTATTTTTGCTTATAACACGACCTCGCTTATAATCTGTCTTAAAGTATTAAAAAAAAAAACTAACCCATGTCATCCGTTTGTCACATGGGTAGATTAGAAACTGACGCCTGGGCTTAGTACTTTTATATTAAAATATTCAACATTTCTTGACACTAGCATCACATTAGATAAATAACTATATGACAGTTGTACCTTAAAAGCCTACGCACTCAAAAGTTCTGAATGTTGCACTATCACATAATCTCATGAAAAATGTATATTTTTCTCAGGAAGTACAAGTTAGAGGCTTTCCAGTAAATCCAACATCAAATTTTTAGGTTGAAGGAGAGTTTTATAATAACAAAAAAAAAAAGAACTGAATTTTCTGGCAGAATATTATTATGTGGATGTGTTAATCAGCTGTCATAACTGAGCCGCCCTGAGATGTACCGACGCTACACCAAGCCAAACGTTAATTAGCCCCTCCCCCTTCCTCTATTAAAAATCCTAACTTTTAAGGCCATAAACCCGGTGAGATCAAAATCTTTACTAGAGGCATACTAGGAAAAATGGCCGTCCTTCTTTATGTTGAATTCGAATTATTGCATGATTTCTCCTGGCTATTACTAGCCTTGAACCAACTTAATAATTTTCATTTCAAAGT
>JAVFBZ010203094.1:0-13636 GCA_032466195.1 Katharina tunicata
GTCACAAGCAGGGTTTGGTACTAGTTTTAATTCAATGAGACATGAAATAGCAGATCAATAACCATATATTGTAATAGAGAAAAGTTTTGTGTATCTGATGGTAAAACAGGGAATTTGCTACCTGATTAACAGTGGAAGACCTGGGAGAGACATTCTGCTCCTTTACACCAAGCACAAAAGACAGACCTTTGACACTTAGTTTGAACTTGTTCAAGACATTATGGTAACAGACAAGTGTGTGATGTTTTATAAAAACTGACAGGCACAGGGAATAAGGGCTTGACTGATGACAAAAGAAACAATAAAATGTTAACAAAATACCTAGTTATAGTGTGACCT
Source organism: Katharina tunicata (assembly GCA_032466195.1). Classification (NCBI taxonomy): domain Eukaryota; kingdom Metazoa; phylum Mollusca; class Polyplacophora; order Chitonida; family Mopaliidae; genus Katharina; species Katharina tunicata. Next base: position 340 of record JAVFBZ010203094.1, read on the forward strand.
TGACCGTATGCCTTAGCGACTGAAACTTGAACTTATGGTTAAAATTAGTTCCAAAACGAAGGCAGCACAATGACTAGCCATACCAAAAAACGTCCTGTTCCGTACAATAACAAAACAGAACATCATCTCAAGGTAATACCCAAAGCATCATAGCCCAGCTTAGGTACATCCAGAAATTATCCCAGCCCAAGTCAACAACAACAAGGCGGCAAGACATGGAGAAGAAAACAAACAAAGAAGTCCAAACAGGAGCAGTAATTCCTAAACCACTGTGATAAGATTACTAAGCCTTACAACACCCAAGTTGTGGATAGATACACACTAAACTATCAAACTATCAAAACTACAACTCCAGAGAAAGAAAATACATCTTGTTTGTAGTTGTTCAAAAACAGAGAATGGAAGTGGCCATTGTGGTGTATCTTGGGTGAATCTGTAGGTTTCAGTCTTTAGGGCTCTGTCAAGGGAGCTCAACTGCTTTTACTTTTGTCAGTTTTCTGATATCAAATCGAATTCAAGAATATCACTCCAATCAGTGTGACGGCGTGAGTATTGCAGCTGGGAAACAACCCGTTTACACATCTGTTTTTTTTTAAATTCATGTCACAACAGAGGGTATGTCTTGACCCTCAGAGTCAGACACAGGCAGTATATTAACGATCACTTTCTAAATGACACAAAAAACATTCCAATGGAGCTGCTGCCAGCATTTTTTAATGTTATAAAACAAAATGGATACAACTTTGGTTACGAATCAGCTTAAATCTCCATCTTCCATATCTGATTATTATTTATGCTTTGTTTTGATGAGTTTTTGCACAAGCATGTGTTGAATGGTGACCAACTGGTATTTGTTGATAATCTTTAAACTATACCAAATTTGAATAGTCTTAATCATTTATACTGTGTATGTAATCCCACTTGTATGATGAAATTCACCTCTACTCATGATGAACTGAGTAGATCATAAATTATAAAAGTTAATTTTATATAATATAAGAAAGCAAACCATTTTTAAAATTATTATTACTGCACAACGAACTACTGGATTCATATAGATTTCCAATGCCACAAGAATGACACCTTTGGGCTGGAGCCAGTAAAATTATATAAGTGTTAAATAATGACATTTGATTTATTTTTTTCCCCTAGTAAACTTTTTATAACCATCAAATGTACCAGACCCAATGACACAGAAGATTAAAACAAAAAAAAATAATACATGACAGATACTCTTTGAATTTCTCATCTTGGAATTCAGTCAAAAACACACCCAAGATAAATGAATAGACACATTATCAACAAAAACATCTCAGATGGTAAGAAGTAGTTTTTTTACTGATTTTTTCAACATAAGTGGTTATGCATTTATCCTGTGGCTTTTAAAAGAATAGGTGTAGAGCTTTTTCCTTAAGGGGTTGTGTCTAACTGGAATTTTTTGGCAAAATATATGAGGTCGTTTCTCTCCAATTTTCTTTCAGAGTCAAGGGTTATGTGTCTGACTTGAACTTATTTAGGAATATATGTGACTGGAAGCACTTGAATTAATGCTTATTTGATAAGAAAAAAAGTTGGATAATTTATGTTCACAGCTTTTATAAGGCCTTACTGGCTAAGAGGTACCTTTTTTTTTTTAAAGAAATGCTTGATTTTTCTCAGACATTTATTCCATTGCTAAAGGTTATGTGTCTGGAGCACTTGAATTCTCTAACCTCTGTTAAACCATAGAAACATTTAACAGCCAGTTCAGTCAAACATCATTCTTTATGTCCTTAGTGCAGGCTCTTATTACAGCTCGAATGGACAGTCATAAAAATTCTCAATGATTTCTTTTAAATTTCCATCAATCCAGTGCGATAACAGACCAAGTAATTGTCACTCGAAAAACAGAGAAAGAGAAATAGATTTTAAATAAAGAGGGTACTTTTCTTGTGTACCGGTAGTTCTTTTCAGCTGTTCAACCGATCATTCAGCTTACTTCAGCTGGACAATTGACTGCACCTTAGGGTATTGGGGAAAAGTATAAAAAAAAGTATTTTACAGAACATATCGTTTAAACATTATACCAATGTTCAATTTCGCAAAATGTGTTACAAAGTATGTAATGCACAGACAAATCAATTTGTGGAAGTAAAGATCACTCATTATTCTTCGGAAATTTGTTGCATTGCAAAATATTACAAAAGTGGACCATCTCTGAATTCTTCTTCTCGGATAGTCTGTGAATAATAGTATAGTTCTTAAGGAAGCTAAAAAAAGCCATTTTATTTAATTTCAATAGAATTAAGCCAGAAATAATTAGAGATCAAGGTCTTTTCATTCCAAATGTTTATAATAATTAAACCCAATAGACCATTGACTGGTTCTTCATATTGATTGCAAAGAAACACTTTCTTTCCTGGCTTTCCCAAAAAGGTTGTTTGTTACTCTAGCTCATAGATAAAGCCAGGTTTATGTTACTGAATGAATTTATTAATCCCTAATAATGTTGTTGTGAAACTACTATGTACTTCTATTTAATCAATTTCTATTGGCATAAGAGTTGTGAAAGACAAACATTTCCCACAAGTATACATTTTTTTACATTTTTTAAAAATATATAATTAAAATTTATGACATTTAGATTTCTAGAAGCCATTATATAAGTTCAAGAAAGTCAGGAGAATAATTTTTTAGAAATTTGTCTATTTCTTAAACAATGAATATTTATATCAATCGTTAGCTGTAGATGTTAATAGCGACACAATGCCTGATTGTTACTGATCACACTTAGGATGTTGTTTTTACAAGAATTTAACACATTTTAAAGCAGCTTAGAAGGTGTAATTGGTACAGATTAGAACAAACTACAACAGCCTGGGTGGTAAAGTAGCGCTCATCAACACATAGTCGTACAAACAACCGACTGTTCTCTTTAAACAATCGTTATATTCCACTACAATAATGCACAGCAATTAACACTTTTTTACATTGTATTTTATTGAGAAAGTTCACAAATGAATTATTTTTTAATGCAGAGCAATGAACAATTTTTTTACATTGCATTTCATTGAGAAAGTTCACAAATAAATTAGTTTTTAACTACACTTACAAATGTAATTTAAGCGTCAATAGGACACCAATATTCTGTCCGACATTTTTGAAAGTTTGCCCAGAATGTTCATTTTTACAAGAAATGGCGTAAAAGTGTCTTTCTGACATGGTTATTCATATTTATTTGATTCTCTTTGTTTATTTTTAATATGTGCTTAACCACATGGAATTGTTTTATGAAACTTCACTGTCATTCATCTAATTCATAGACTGTTTCAAAACATTAACAGAAACAGTAAATTCAACAGCGAAACAAATCAAAATATTAGCAATGGAAAATTGATCAAAGCGTTATTTTACATGAAGATTTTTTTAATTGGGGTTTAACGCGTACTCAATGTTATTTCACTTTAAGACGGCGTGCCAGCTTGATTGGTGAAGGAAACCACTGAAAAGGACGCTGGCAACATGGAAGACAGGACAAAACATTACATAACAAAACAGGACACCACAACAAATAAGCTTCCTGTGCCCCTTTGCTCAGAGAGCACCAGGGCACAGGAGGCTCTCACCCAACCACCCACTATATGAATAGATTCCAGTCTTTAAATGGTGGTAAATTAACAGTGTATACCACAAGCTTGATAAATCACTAATAAAATAATAACACACATTGACATTTTTAGTAAGAAAGTTGAAAGCACATCTGTATTTTTACATTTTTTGACAAACAATTTTTCAAAGTTTTTCCCTCCATGTTGAGCCAGCCTAACCTCTCATAAATCAGTAGATAATCAGAGGAAAATAGCAACTTATGTGATTACTTTGTAACACATGCTGCTAATTGGTGTTCCAAAGGAGTGCAGAACGCCTCTTGAATACCTCATTGCCTGATCAAAGACTTTCAGGTCATTCCTTTGCCAAGTGAAAAATGGGAGAAATGCTAACAAGGGAGGAAACTCAGGGATAAGAGACTCACCACAATGGAAAGCACAGGTTGTTGCATTCCTTCAAAAACATGTAGTAACTCCTGGGTGTGTATGTTTGTCAGCCGCAGCGTCCTGGAAGAAATAGGAAAAATTACATGAGAAGTGACACTGTGAAAATCTGAACCCAAACTGTCAAACAGGGAGTGTCTGGAACTTTTCACCATTCCCACTTTGACACTGCATTAAACTCTCAAATTAATTTACTCCCTTCCAAGAGTTGTTAACAAAGAAAGATTCTACAGAGCCATCCTTCTTACACAACTGCGATTTCACATCACTTTCCCATCAATTGCAGATGTAGCCACCAGTCAACAAAGTGAACTCCTAAGTTATCTGATAATGTTTTTAATACTAAAATTATTAGATGATTTCCGGATCGGTTGAATTGGACTTCTGTCATACAACACACTGATTCTATGTGAAAAGCAACTGGATCACCCAGATTGAAACTAATTGGCTTAACAGGAGTTTGACTGGTACATGAGCTTTTAATAAAGATCAAGCTATATCATGTTTGTAACAGGAAACTTTAGAAATCTACAACATTTTTTAGTTCAGCAAAGAGTTGAAATATTTTGATATTGAAAATCAAATCCTCATTTAAAGTTATTTAATGATAATTACATGTAAGATGAATAACTGTAGCAATATTATTGTGTGGAGTGGGGGAGGGGGGGGGATTTCTCCTTTTTAAACTTTTTAAAAACTTAGAAATTGATACATAACAAATATCATAGTTAATGGTATGCCACTAATATGGCAACAGTCATTATTAATTAACCGTAAAATAAACCTGAGAATATCTCTGGTCATTAATTACTTTCTACAATGATGAATTGATCAATTGATTAAGGTGTAAAGCATACAGTGTTACTGAACACGAGGATCAAAATATCCCAATGCTCAAATCCCAGTACACCTTTGTAGAACTGTGATGAACTGTCAGTGAGCTTTTTGGTTTACCTGACGTATCAGGATTATAGCACTATCTGACAGACTCTGTTTACTCTGCCAGTTCCTATCTCACTGGTAAAACTACTACACACATACCAAGTCACATCCATTAATAATCTGTTACTTTTGTCAGCCACTAATCAGATAAATTATCCTATTAATATCTTCCAGCTGTTTGCTATCAACATTAATGAATCTGACAGGCATGATATGGTACTAAAATAAAGAATCTCTTAGAAAAGTTTAAACATTTTTTTCTTTCAATTTTCAACATAGCACTAGTTGTTCCTTTAAGTGTGCTTCACCATTAGGTATACTTCAATTGCAGGATATTTTAGTTTGTGAAAACTATTCTGGATTAAAACTCATCCAGAACAAAGCTTATATTTTGTCTATTCTACCAGTACCATATCACAGACAATTCATTTTTTTGGCAATAAATCTCCAGTGTAGTCTCTTTAAGAAGAACTAACAGGGCACTTGTAAAGAGAGATATAGAGGCTTGAGAGAGATTTGAGACAGCTTCTCCGCCAGCCATATGTTTTCAAGTGAAGACTAATGGCTCAGTTGGAATTGTTCCAAGCACAAAGGCTCTACGATAAACTGAGGGGATAAAATTAATTGTCAGCATCAGTGGTGGCATTTCTGTTAAAAAACAGGTGAGTGGCTACAGAGAAGGAAACATGAATAAGCCAGTCTGCTAAGTACACTGTTATGTGTACTCCATTCTCAGAGTTCTCAGGAGATTACACATGAAGGTGCAGGGCTAGAATTTCACAAAAAAAACTTGAAATGTGGATTATCAGCAACATATGTTGTATGATTTATCTATTTGAATTGTGGATTAACAATGCACTTAAGAGCATTTCACTTACATGACCATGATGTACATCTGCTGTTTTGGTGGTAAACTATCAAGAAAGCTCTTAAAGCCGCCCGTAGCAATCTCCTTAGTCACCAACAAATTCCCTCAATTACATGTGTGGGCTACACATGAACTTAAATCTCAACTTAAATCGATACCTTATAGGGGGGATCAACAGGCTTTAACGGTTAAGCAACAGTGCTGTTCTATACTGAATGTAACTCCCGTTTCTATCCCCTCTTGTGAATAGTTTTAGGCTTTAATTGGTCTTTTTAAGCATTAGATTCATACCTTCGGCTTACAAAAGATAATTATCATGGAAAATGTGACTGAATACATTTTGAGATTTACAAAAGGCTATCAGCTCTTTTATAACAGGCATTCTAACATATTAATTTTTATTATAAGATCCATTTTGAAGGTAAATCAACATGGTGTTATCACCTGAGTACCATCTGGCATGTTCCTCCATTGTATTTACTAATGATACAAAATCAGAGGCTTCTTAAAGCTCAATAGAAGATCGACTTATGGATTCAAGGATGCAGCGGTATTCATTTATTCCAAACCAAAAAGCTCACAGTTGTTGTGTTTATACCCAAATACTGTTTGATATATAATCAGACTGACATAAAGTTCATTTCAAGTTTACAGTTCAAAGGGGTACCAAAGGAACCTCTACCCATAAGCCCTTAAAAACATAGCTTCAAAGGTAGCTCAATGATAAGCAACATGTAATGCAATTGTGCTAGCTGATTAAGACAAGATATCAATTATTTCTTCATGACAGGTGTACTTTTCAAATCTGCCAATTAGCCTCTGGGTAGTCTGTATCAAAACCACCTGTACAAGACATGGGAGGCAACCATTGGGGTTTACTCTTGTTACTCTAACCACTTGAGATAAAAGTTCTCCGTTGTATAAACACCCTTCAATAATAGCAGCATATGGTCATCTCAGAAGATTCACAGATATCAAAACACTAGAAGAACCTACCTTTAAGTGTGTACCTGGTTAAAACTGGCAAACAGAATAACGCACCTGAATGCCCCAACCTGACATTGAAATCTTCCAAATGTTCAGACCACTTGAGGTCCTCATCAAATCTCCTTATCTAATGTGAAAGAACATTTTCCATCTTTTTGTTCTATCTATATAAGTATGTGTTTTGAAAACAAAGGCATTACACATTTTCAACTTTAACATGAACCTTGCTACACAAGTCAAGGAATTAATTAGATTTTAAGTCATGTTAAGTATTCAAAAATAGCTAGCTTATTATTGAAAATGAAATGCTAGGTGTTTGAGGCTGTGTCCTCGTTACTCCGATAACAAGAAAGCAGTGTTACATAATACATAAATCTTATCAATGTGAAGAAGCAGATGTCAAGTGGGCCTTCACAGTACTTTCTGTGATGTCCAAAGTCTTTACTTGAGAAAAACCTTAAATCTAACCCATTTGCCTCACCTATAATACGGTTTTGCTAGGAATTGAGAATGATCTTCTTCCTTTAGAATCATAAGAGAAGTATAGGCGTTTTCGTTCAGACACATTCATGGGGAGATTTTGTTCCTTAATCATTTGTATTTGAAATAAATTAAAGGTCAGTTGTAACATTATGTTGTCTTGTCGATTTACAACAAATATTCGTCAGAACAATAGCTCACATTTTCCTTATTTCATTCTCTTTTCTTGATTACAAGACAAAATTGTATTTATTTGTATTACTACATGTACTACATTCTCACTTCCTGATTACCAGACATTTATTTATTTGTCTTTTATCTAAAAGTCTTTTTCACCATCTGGGTAATAAAGTATCATGTTTTAAATGGGTTTAATAATAATATTGTTCACTAACACGAATTCCATTATTTCCCAGCCTTTGCTAATGTACTATTTATACCATTGTCTTCGTCTCCATTCATTACTTCTTTGTTGCTACAGTTGAGTGTTTCCAGTGTTATAAATGTCTGTTTATCTGGGAACATTTCCCAGCATCTTGATGTTATATGTGATATGCATGGTTAATGTATGAAGAAATGGTCCTATTTACATTGATGTAGATTGACAATACACAGTGCCTGACAACTAAACTCTGCTTTCTCTCTGTTTACACTCCTGTTAAGAGAACATTAACCACATCTACACTTCATCCCCTTCACAATCCAGCCAGACCCAGCCCATATCCAGTTCAATGAGAACAACTATGAAATTTAACATCTTTCCTTGTGGTAAAGATAAATGATCAGAATAAACCTATTTGAAGAGAATGTAAGGATATTTAATGACAAAACCCCCCCCAAAAAAATTCAAGTTGAAAAGAGTACACAAAAGCTACTTTCAGAATATTTATTGATAATAGTTCCTTATTGTTGATTGCATATGTTACTATAGATTTTCCCCAATTGAGATTACTGTCTTAGAGTCTAACTGGAATGTTTAGTACCCTAAAAGCTCGACAAATTCGACCCCCTTTACAGCTTAGAAAACTACATTTTATGTAAAGGGCAAGAAGTGTAGACATACAATTTTGACATTTTTTGAAGTTCAGACTTTGAATTACTTGAAAATGCAACTTTTAGTTCCATATGCAAATCATGTGGAAGAAGAATGACAAATTGTGCAAAATTACACAGCAACACACCACAGCAAACGAACTTTGAGTTAACTCTATCATCAATGCTCTGAGAGCACAAGACCAACCAACCTCACTCTTTATTTAAGTCAGACTCATAGTGAATAGCCTCAGAACATTTAAACAAAGTAAATCAATTCTTACAATGTATAACAATAGAAGTATGGTTTAGAATTTAATTGTGTGTTGTTGTTGTTTTAAAAAAAATATAAATGCTTTATCTCTACAAGCAAAATTTATTTCTTTACATTTATTAAAAAATATATATATATTTTAAATGTAGAGAAATAATTTTTTTAATGTTTATTTGTTTTTTTGCTTACTTTTATTCCATAATCAAAATCCTGACCCTATATTTGTAATAATTTAAAAGCCTGGTGGAAATATTTTTTTCTTGCTGGTTTCTCTCATTATTATTTTATGTATATGTAAATAAAGCATCCCATACATAAAGAAATTTTACAACATAAGTCAATGGTTGGTTTGAAACAATATTTTCTAAATTTAGATAAAAATGTACAAAAGCCGCAACAAAATGAATTGGATTCAGTTAAACCAACAGAATTATCAGTAGAATCACTTAAATTAACCATCTTAACTTATCTGTGAGAGATATAAAGGTCATACATACTGTCCAAAGTGTCTTACATGTAACTTCAAGAAGATAAAAAAACAAAAACAGAATTGACTTGGCATGTTACTTATTTGTCATGGAGATGAAGAAATTTAGATAGTGAGAAAAAAATGGCTGTTACACTAATGGATGTGTTTTAAGAAGGACTGGTAGAACGAGATCTGTCACTTAGACAGGTGGTTGCCCAATAAACCAGCCAATAACAGACAAATACAAAGATTCAGATTACAATAAATATCATAAAAAGACAACAATGCAACTTTGATTAGGGTTAACAAATTAATGTTTTTAATGTATTTATTTTTGTGGTTAAGTTAAACCAAAAAGTCACACAAATAACACTTCGTTTAGTTAAAAACTGGAAAAACATTGTGAGATAAGACAAACAACCATTGCAGTAACACAATTAATAATTAACATCAATGGGAACTTGAACCAGCTTACCTCATGAGACCAGTGCATTAATTCTTGTATACATCTTTATAGCAAATCCAGCTAAACTTAACATTTTATTTCATTTCAATTTTTTAATTTATGTTCAATATTTTTTTATTTATTTATTGATTAAATTCATTGAGTCCTGAGTTTGTGTTAAACCTGAGTATCAGGAAAAAAACATTGTCAATGTCAAGGCCGTGCAAAATACTCAAAATGTCACTTTATTAAGTATTGTGTATCTACTATACTAAACATGGGTCATGTTTTAAAACTGTCTGTAGCTTACCAGAATTTAAAACAGTTTCACTTAGAAGTGAATGGGAAAGGACAAATTCATGACAAAAGTAAAACATTTTTTTGTTCATGTACATGTACTCTTCCAAATCATATAGTATATATCTGTGCAGAGAGTAAACAGAAAGGCACAAGTAAATTCCTTTCCACTAAATTAAGAATTGAATGATTTCAGCCAGTCATATGCATTGGATCAAAAAGGAAATGTGCAGAAAATAAAAAGTCAGATGAATCATAAAAACAAGGTAAAGTGTTTACCTTTTAAAAAGATAAGCATGAAATGTATGTTATTTGTGAACACCTGTGAAAAGTTGTCCTTAACTCACCTTTTACACAAAGATTGAGGAAAACATTTAATAGGAGAGACACTGATCATAAATCACTCTGTCAGTTCATGTTATAGGTCCATCCTAACTGACAGCATCATGCAAGACCTGATCACTCCACATTTCACTATACTTTATGGGCGTACTTGCTAAAATCATTATAAATCACTCGTCTCACCAGCTGGCATTACACAATTAATCTGTTTGATCAATATTTTATCTCTGTGCTTGTAGAAAACTTTTAGCCCATAGTTCCAAGCAAAATATATTATCTATACCAACATGACTTCCTTGTTCGGGGTTTCTCTTCAAGTTATGCTATTTTAATAGAAAACCTTTTAACTTTGGTGATTCATAAGTATTTGCAAAAGCGCATACCTATCTGTGTTCACATTCCCCTATAAATATGTACAGCTTTACTGGAAAAATGAAGTTATCATAATACAGACACATGTAACATTACCCCACCCAGTTACAGCACATTGTATATGAACTTCTCAGGCAATACAATCACATCTTCACTGACTAAGAGTTTTAATGCGGGGTACGCTACATTACATCCCTTGGCGAGTTTAGTATCTTTAACCAGAATGTACAGTTGCGCCAAGGTTGTGGCGTCAAGTAAACTCCCCCTGTTACATGTAACCAACCAAACATGCGCTCCCTGTTAAAATTCCAGTCAAACACCCAAACATGCGCTTTCGACTTGTATAAAATCAATATGGCCTCACCAAAATTCAGTATTTCAAAACTGATGGATAACCAACACACCCTGCAGCTTTCATTATTGACAACCGCTGCCATAACGGCTAACCGAGTCTTCCCGTAATACGCCATCTGATTGGTGCCTACAAGTTCTGATGCAGCCAATCAATTGCATAGCTGTATATTCTGGTTATAGATGCTCGCTCCGCCAAGGGTTTTAATCTAGAGCTAGATGTACAGTTGTAAAGCACCCTTTAACATTTGTAACAGATAACTCTGGCTCAGCCCATATCTACAGGTACATAAATAGATCACTGAATAAATAAATAGATGTACATGCTAGTTGAGAGGCTAAAATGAGGTTTTGTTTTAATATTATAATGTGTATTAACTGTACAATTCAAATGTCAAGGTGTTTGTGTTATTTCAAAACTGTGCAGGCTGTAATGATTAAATAGATAGCTTTGGTTCCTGTTCAATACCATCAAAAATATACTCTCCTATGTCCAGTTGACCTCTTAACTCTTAAATTCTTTGCTAATTAACAGTAAATTCAGCATCACACAAATCAATACAGGGTCAATGGAAATCAAAACTCATTTTTGGTGGATTTTTTAAGAAAAAAATTCTGTGTGAAAAAGATTTTACAATAAACCAAGTTTATAAGTGTTTGTTTTTTCATATTGCGTCTGACCTTCTGTTATTTTCAGACCACATAAAGAATGTAGTATATTCTTATTGAATTTGTGTTTAACATTGTACTCAAGGGTATTTCACTTATATAAAAACTTATGCAGGTATTTGCTGGAATAGCAGGAAGAAACCTTGTAAATGAAGCTACCGGAAAAGTCACTCATATATTTTCAGTTGTCGAGTGGAATTCAACCTATTACTTGTAAGGAGTATATTAAGGGGACTCAGACATTAAGAGAGAGAAGTAACAAAATCATAAGCTTTGTACAAATTTATCGGAGAGTGCTTTATGCAAGACACTAAATATATCTCAACAGTGGTAGTTTTATTGCGCTCTGGGAGAAGATATATGAACAGATAGAGAATAACTTTCCTTGCTATATTGGGCGAAGAATTACATTTTTACTGAGTCAGTAGAGTTACTGTTTTTTCCCCAAATGAAATGTCTTTTTTTCAATTTGACAGACTACGCTTTGATGATTGACCAGTTATTACAATTATAAAGTAGAAAACTGTTACACAATGGATATTAGGATGTGCAAATGCAATGAAAATCTAAAGAGAAAAAGTCTCATATTTTTCTGTACTCAATAACTGCACGTGTTATCTTCTTGCATGAACTTGCTAGAAGAGGTAGGTGAGTGTCAATGTAAAAAATAATGTTGATAACTGGCTTTTAGATGACAGTATGACCTGACTCGAAATGTCACAAAGGTCTCCTTCTGAATGCCACAGTTTGATGATTGTATGTGAAATTAGTTATAGCTACCTTCAGGGCATAACACTTTTGCACAAGACAAACAGCGTTAATTAAAATAATCCTGTCACATTTCACGCTTATCAGCGTTAGATTTCACACCATGTACCTTCGCCTCAGGCTAATCTGTCTGAACTAGCATCAAATCTTCACTAATTCCGGACATTTTCTTGCCTTTATATTAAGTCAGTGTAGATAAGCTCATTATCTGTTTAATTACCGAATTAAATGACTCAGATTACCAAAGAGAAAAAACTTATACCATCAAACTGATTCTTTCTATTTCAGTGAACAGAACATAATTATAGATTAAGTTATGAGGATCACTGAATCAAATGTCTACAATACAGGAGAGGTATTGTAGTCTACTTAAAGAAAATGAAATTAGCTTACAGATTTGCTACCTGATAAAATGCAAAACAGGACACATCAAAATAGTTTAATCCATTTCAAAATTATCATACAATGGACTATATAAGTTCGTGATAAATATTTTCATCGTTGTTAATTAATGGCTTGAGTTGAATTGAATGATTTAATCACCACATAATAATGCATGTAACTTATAATAAAACGCAATTATAGCTACCGAATTGGCTGGAATAAATACAAATGGACTTGTTATATCCCATTTGCTATTTATAGGTATAAGTATTACATCTAGACGGAGACCCGAGTTTGAATCCCGGTGGAAGCAAGCAAAATTTTGTTTCTCTACATTTATACAAAAATATATATAGAACTTAGTCTTATGGAAGACAGTACACATATTTAACATTATGCAATCTATGGGTACTTGAACACACAGGTAGATCAGTTAACATATTTAACATTATGCAATCTATGGGTACTTGAACACACAGGTAGATCAGTTAACATATTTAACATTATGAAATCTATGGGTACTTGAACACACAGGTAGATCAGTTAACATATTTAACATTATGCAATCTATGGGTACTTGAACACA
>JAVFBZ010203116.1:0-13634 GCA_032466195.1 Katharina tunicata
GAAAACCCCCAATACTGTTACAGTAAATATAGTAAAAAGAAGTAAAACCCCAATACTGTTACAGTAAATATAGTAAAGAAGAAAAAAAAACAATAATTATATGGGACCTTCTTTGAATAGAAATGAACAAGATTCAAAATGGAAAATTAGGAAAGATAGCCTTCATCTTTTTCCTTTCCAGAAAGTTGTTTTTAATTGTTGCAATAGGTTTGATTTGAAGCACTTGATCAAGGTAACTTTAATGACAAAAAAAAGTTTTTTTCCATCTTTTTCTGTGTATAAAGGATAACATTTTTAAAAACTTTTTTTTCTGATGTTTTAACAGGTTGCTGGGAAATGAGATGTCATTCAACTGTAAACCTTACTTTGAACAGTCGTCTTCTTTAGAGTCTGGATAGTACAGTACACAAACCAAATTATATGTGTATGAAAAGTGCCACATGGAAGAGTTATAACATGCCTCAAAGGTGAGGCCACTATAACCTTTTAATAGGATAACTTAACATATTGATGTAATATCTAAATGTGCAAAAACTCAAACCCATGAGTTTACAGATGTTAGTCTTTCAAACGTTTTTTGGGCTGCAGATGTTCCAAAGGCTAAGTCTATTGACGTCTTTCCAAGCAAAACGGTATCTAAGAGCTAGATAAGATACCTTATGAATCTGACACGGCTACAGCTGTAGTTTGGTAAACATACAGAGGAAAAGAAGTCAGAGTTAAACACCCCTACATGCTAAGTTTCTTATATGATGTATTTTTAGAAGACCTACACCTTAAAGGCAAAAACCATGATAAATACTTGAAATAGTAACGACAGTCTGCGCACCGCAAGAGTAATAGGTAACTATAAACTATATTCTTCATCCTAATATCAAAATTTAAAAACCTCAAATCTTAAACACTGATTACCTGATTATTTGATCACACTGATTACCTGTATGTGAATTTTAAGAGCTAAATCAAACTCAATTCAGGTGCTAAACACAGCAATGCTGCATATGGCTTCTTTAGTACATAACCTGATGATTAGTTTACCTGCTTTCCACAACAGACTCTGACCATTTTTGCCTAGCAATCATCACATTCCACATGAAGCCTTACCTTGGGACACTTACATTTAAATAATATTTTAGCAAAATATGACCTCTGTGTTTTCTTCGGTGGGCTATTATTATATATATTTAATTAATGTAGAGAAAAAGAATATATGTTCACTTCCACAGTGGAGACCTGGAATGAAGCAGGTACCTTTGTCTGACGCAGCCTCAAGAACGATCTCTAACAGAACTCTGCATACACATGTTATGTATGAAATGTAGCATATTGCAGAGTTATAACACACTGTACAGGAAAGGTAACAAACCTCTTAATAGAATAATGTAACTTTCTGACATAACAATGCCCAAAAACTCAATCTCGTCATTTTACACAGACTAGTCTTTTTAATTTTTTTGTTGTGCCGCAGATCTTCCGAAGGCTAGTTCTTTTGACGTCTTTCCGAGCAAAACGGTATCTAAGAGCCCGATAAGATACCTTACAAATCTGACACGACTACTGCTGTAGTTTGGTAAACATACAGAGGAAAAGAAGCCGGAGTTAAACACCGCTACATGCTAAGTTTCTTCTATGATGTATTTTTAGAAGATACCGATGTTGGAGGCAAAAACCATGGTAAATAATGCTGACACATTCATTCACCACATATGTTAGAGAAAACGTTGAACAAAATGTTTGTCATAGTTATATTTTCTTATTAAATGCCAAACAAATTCCTTGTGTTTTGGGTAAAAAATGTGTACCATTTGGGAGTTGAAACAGGTCACAGGTGATCAAAAATAAGCGTGGCTACTTCACTTCAAATTTTATTTTATAAATTTAACAAAATTGACTATAAAATTTTATCATAAGTTGGCATGGACATCACCTGAAACCTAGTTTCTTCCCAATCGATATATTTAAGACGTTAAAACAAATTGCATATTGGTCTAACCAGTGTTCTTGGGCTACCGATGTGAAAAAGCTAATATGCTGAATGGTTAACAACAAAAAAGTCATTACCAGTAACAGGCTAGCTTATTGAATTACTGAATATTAAATGTTACAATTTCAAGGTTTAACAAGGTCAACTTAAAATCCAGGGAATCTGAGTCCTTGGATTCATGGCATATTTTGTATTTAGTCTACTAGCAACTGGTATAAATAAAGATTAGACCCAGTGGACAGCTTCTACATATCGATATGAATGAACCATTACTGACCAGTGAATTATAACACCAGAAATTAGGTCATATACTAGCATATTGTAACTGACCAGTTTTGACAGCAAAATAGGGTAAGCACTTTCGGGTGTTTTCTTGTAAAACCATTGCGAAAAATACCCCAAATCACCTATCATTTCAACCACGTGTGAATGTCCCCTTTTGAATTTGTGAACGTATTATTGCATGTAAACAAACAAATTTATGTTTTCTGGAAAATCCTGAATCTCCCCAACAGAAACCTTGCAATCTAACAGCCATTTACATTGCTCCCAAAGTTGTAATATGACTTTGGGTTGAAACTTTAGATGAATAAACTAACATGTTAAAATGAATTGTTCCACTTTTTATTTAATTTAATTTTACAAGGTTTAAGTCTGAAATATTCAAGAAACAAGACATCAGGCACCATTTCGCATTATCAGCGGCGTGTTAATTAATTAACCAAAGTTTCACTTGGAATGCCCAGTCAACCAAACATCAGCCCTTCAGCTTTGAGACAAGCAAAAGCTCAGCTCTTCTGTACCTCTGGGTCAAACTTGGTAGTAAGGAAGGTCGTGGGTACCATCAGGTATGAAGAATGGCTGAATTAACTCACTGTCTGGGAGGGAAATGATAGAATCCCCCCAGAGAGTTTCACACCGTCTTCCCAGGGCCATATGTTCCTGCTGACAGTAACTCAGGGATAGAGAAATCTCTGAACATAGCACCCACTTAGTGAGCACACTGACATTTAGATGGCCCACACAGCCAGAGAAACCCTCCAGCTGCTACATACTCCAGCTAGCCAGTAAGTAGTCAGAGCAAAAGGAAAACACCTTGAGATGAAACTCAGTTAGGGTCATTCATAGAAAAAGTGTGATTGCTGTAACATGTCCCTAAAATGGTGGGTCAGAAGGCTATTCTTTTTAATTTTGTAATTTTTTAATTTTGTATTACTCACCTGAACAAAAGTTACAAAACACACATTTTAAATTTGTGTTCACATTTCAACACGAATTTAGGTCCACAATACTCTTAATAGTTAAAAATTGCTGAGGAATTGCAATAGTTGAAATATACTAACTATGAACTAACACGTAGCTCAATATCAGTAAAAAGACATTGCATCAGGTAAAAAAAAAAACAAGGTTGTCAGATATATTTTTTTTTACACAGAAAGTATTTGGGTTGGTCGGGTTACATTAAACAAAGGTGATATTATGAACGGCCTAGGTTACACACAAATACCTGAAAACTAGAAATGCTGGCCCCTACCATATGGCTCTATTTTGAGGGCATCATCCACAAAATTTTAAGTAACAGTGAACAATTTTTGAGAGGATTGTTTGATTGGGATATTCAATGTACTTAAAGTTATTTCACTAATATGGCACCAATGAGTCCAATGAGTAAAGGAAGCCACCCTAAACAACATGGTTTCCGGATACCGCGATGCCCTCTGCTCAGAGAGTAGGCCTACCCGGGCACATGGCTCCCTCCAACCCTCCCCCACATTTTTCAAAGACAGAGAAATGGGTTGGCAGTTACTTCCCACCATGTGATTATTTCACAGGTATACATTCAATATTTTCTTGCTTTGGTTAGTGTTTTTAAACAGTGCCATATTTAAGGTCATTCGCTCATATGATATGACACCATGTAAGCCCAATTCCAAATAACTTATGACACTTGAAGTGAATTTCTTACAACCTAAAAACTTTCATGCTTTCACCAACAGATAAAAACAGGTCTGTTGGCTTTCACAGCACACATGCCATCAACTGAGTCAGTAACAGGGGCTTACAGAACGTTGCTTGAATACTTTGGATTGTTTGTCTGAAGACTGTGATGACTCTTTTTTCACACAAATGACAGCATGCCAGCCCAATAGGTGAATGAAACCACCATCAACGACACTGGCAACAGAGAGAGATGACACTGGATAGGGACAGAAATCAAAACATGAAGCCAAAACAAATCAGCTTCCTGATGCCCCTTAGCTCACAGAGCACCAAGGCACAGGAGACTCCCTCCCAATCTTTCCCTGAATTCTTCAGCAAATATGATATAAGGCACAACAGTATAATGTTTCTCAACACTGCATAAAAAGTTTTAAGGAACTTGCCTAGTTGCCTTGTTCACACTTAATTCAGACACATTTCAAAATGCTAAACATTTGTATCTACTCAAGTGCCACTTAATTCAAGTTGACAAGACAAGTGTCAAAGGGCACACTAACATAGCCTTACATAGGGTAGTTAGACGCCCTATGAGGAATTTTCCCTTAAACTCTGTCAAAACTAGCTCAAATTAAATCTATCCAACTCCAGCACCCAAGATAATAACATTATTAATAAATTCCTCTCAGTTACGCCTTAGGCAGCCACAGAGAAAAGCAATAACTGACACTTATTTAATTTATTTTCAAACTTGTTTTTAATTCGTTCAAAATCCAAAATATTAACATTACAAACAAATACCTCTGGATAACTCAAAGCCAATATTGAGAGTTGCAAGGTTCAGTGTCTTTAAAATTAAATTTTAAAAATGATTTTCTAATTAATTAAGTCATGCCTTCAGTTCGTATTTGAAAAAATCTTAATTGTCATTAAAATTTCATCAAGCAACCATGGCATACTTCCATTTTTCAGTTAAGTTATAGTTATCCAGGAAAAAAATGCCATCAACAATTAATCAAGAGAAATACAGCCTACAGGTACACTAAGTTTAGGGAAGGCAAACTTTGTTTTAATCACATCAATTATACCCACAAAAAAGCGAGAGAAAAAAAAAAGTCATATTTGTTTGTTTGATTGTGTTTGTATGCAGTGGTTATACAAGGTTATTTCAATCATATGACAGTCCAATTCATGTAGGAAACCACCCTCATTCACTCAATGACATCGGCAACAGACAAGACAACAAAGCATATTTACAGGACGCAAAACCTCACACAATAACCAGATAGGCTTCCTGATGCCTCTTAGCTCAGAGAGCACCAGGGCTACTTAAGGAACCTCTCTCCCATGTAACCACCCGCAAATTGAGTCATACAGTTTGGTATTTTATAACACTTATCTTGACACAAGTAATGTTTATAACTGCATGTTACATTCTAGAAATAAACCTTTTCAATGGCTTGCCACAAGGTCCATTGGGGTCATGGGAGTATACTTTAAATGTCAACCTTTATTACTGTCTACATCACAGTATGTGAGCAGATATTTGTAGAAGCAGGCTCTACTCTAATGTAACTCACAGTAACTGTCTACCAAACAGATTACAAACATTCCAATATATCCAGAACTCTTTATTATTTTCCTGTGGCTTAATGATAATCATAATGGTCAGTAATTAATGAAGTTTGGAAACTTTGGAGGATATATGAGAACGCATATTTTTTTTCTTTAAATACAGTTATTTCTGCTGACATATAAAGAATGAAGGTCCATATAGGCTAGAGTTTCATAATACTGCTTAAACAAGTTATCATACTCAAGGGTATTTCGCTTATATGACGACTTTGTGTTGTCTGCGATCTCCACAGCCACCGGGAAAACCCTTTAAAGTTGCTCTTTTTCGTCCATGAGGGTTATACCTTGACATAACCTCATCATTAAAAACAGCCACCATCAATTGCACAAGTTTTCTTTGACTATTATTCAACATCGATGAAAGCTAACAGTAATCAAGGTGGCAAAAACCTTAAGATGAATTGGCAACGAGAAACACGTACAAGGTAGCGTGGCAAGAGTCAAGCTGGGAAAGACATTTACAGAACCGGCAGAGAAGTGATTTAGTGGAGAGTTCATTCTACTGCAGGCCAGGTGTTATACAGCTCAGTTATTAATCATTGTGTGCTCTTCAATTACAAACCAAGCTTGTTCCAGTCACACTTATACTACTACTGACTGGCTCTGTTCTGGTGGATTTCAAAGTAACATTTCTCAGAGTCAGAGTTACATGTACATGTACATATTTTATTTTATTCTTACTTTAACTACGGTACTGACTAGGCCTATATTACTTTCAGTTTCTCAAGACTATTTAGGTAGTTATGCTGTGTCAAATTCCAAAACCCAGGGCGAGTAGTTGGAGGGAGCTTCCTGAGTTCCTGTGCCCTGGTGCTCAGTGCTTTCTGAAGCATCAGGAAGCCAATTTGTTGTGGCATCCTGTTTTGCTTACTGTAATTGTATACTGTATAGTTGTCGGTCGGTCTCTTACCAATGACGTACAGGGTGGTTCCCCTCACCCAACCAGATGATATCATGAAAAGTTATTAGTGTTGTGTTGAAGCTATTCCTCTCTGCCATTTCCCACAAAACTAAATTTGTTCTCCAAGACATGCAGTTGACATACTCGCAAGAGTCGCAAGTACAAAAAGTCATTAGACGTAGGCTACTAGGGTAAATATTGTTTGTCTTATGGGGTTTTTACGCAGTAATAGTGTTTTATCCAGAAAATTGTCTTTATTTGATTTTTTTACAAGAAAAACATGAAAGGACAAGCAACTGCATTGATAATTAACATGAGAAAGATTGTAGTTATTTTCAAGGCAACAACTAATTTTTTTAAATTAATTTTCAATGTACAATCAGAATGGAGGGATAAACTCAGATATGGACAATTTGTTTATGAAATTACTTTTAAGTAATAAATCATTTGATGTTTTGGAAAATTCTGGTCATTTGATTTTCCTTCTGACGGACACAGTGAGACCCTGTAAAGAACCCTGAGTACTTAAGGTTATTTGAGTCATATGACGTATGTACAGCATGCCAGCCCAATGGGTGAAGGAAACCACCCTTAAAGACATTAGCAGCAAAAAATGCAACACAGCCTTTTGGGTAAGTTTGCAATGGTTGAGTTTTGGTTTTAAAATACATGATAACCCTATAACACTGTCCAAATAAACTCACATGAGTGAAATAAACTTAAGTTTGGAGTAAAAACCCAATCAAACAAACAAAAAAGACAGGACATTATAAACATGTTCAACTCTTAGCTTGTCTTACTAATTGGTTTATATGCTTGAACTCTTGACTCGTGCATTGTGGGTAAGTTTGCAATCACTGCATTTTTGGTTGTGGAAGACATGATTAGCCCAGCTATAACACTGTCCAAATAAACTTCACAAGGCTGTTAATTTAACTGAGAGAAGTGCAATTAAAAACAGACATTTACAGAGGTGTAAATCCGCATAGCAAAAATAGTTCCTCAATAAACAAAGGGTGGCCTCATTCAGTTTCTATACTACTGTGGTTTACATCCTCTTTCACAGAAGAAGAGGAAACACCCTCAAAACTGAAGTGCTGTCTACCCAACAACAACAAATAAACTTTTTTTGAGTTTGTTATTCTATGGAAGATCTTTATCACCATTTTCGCCATTATATTTTAAGAATGGAGATTTTAAAAAAATTGAATGAAACGTTTGTTTATTCGCTTGATTAGAGTTTTACGCTGTACTTAAGGTTATTTCACTCATATGATGACGCGCCAGCCCCAGCGGCGCAGGAAACCACCGTAAACAACACTGGCAACACAGAAGACGCCACGATACGTAAATGGAACAAAAAAACAGGACACCTCAACAAACCGGTTACTTGATGCACCTTGCTTAGAGAGCATCAGGGCACAGGCTCCACCCAAAGGCAACCAACTTTGACTTAAACGAAAATTTGTTTCAATGTGCAAAAAAAATAAAAAATCATCTGCTATCAGTTGTGATAGAAGAAAATTAATGATACTAGACATCATTACTTGGATAAATGGATCAAAACACCATAATTTGAATTTTAAAGGCTAGATATAAAAACTTTCAGAATTTAATCATAGCTCTAATTGGGTAACAAGTGACAATAATTAATTATGTCGTGATCATGCCAACTTAATGAACCAATGCTACAGTGGTCAAGCAGAATATCTGAGAAGGATTCGCCGATTTCACAAGGAAAGTGTTATCAGGCTTATTGAAGAGAGCTGAGCATTCACAACTCAGAACTGCCAAATATTTTTGTTAAATCAATTCGTGAAAACTTCCTATAATGATCCAACTGTTCAAATCCAGCTGATTGAAAGTTCTAGGGCAGACTACAATGGCTTTTATATCAGATATACACCATATTGGCAAAGGAACCATACGAATCCTATCAAACAAATCTAGCCAGAGCTGAATGAAGTCGAGCTATTTGTGGCTTTGCAGCCAGAAAATCTTTGACATATTTCCAATTTGTCAACCAGCCAAAATTTTGGTTTGAGCGCTGTAGCCCTCTGGTCATTATCTATATGATATAGCCACTTAGCTTATATATCTGTACTCTAAGTTATCACCCGTTTATCTATTAACGCAGACACCTGTCATGTAAGACAATGTAACAACAATTATAAGCCAAATAACCTTAAGACATAACATACACGATAATCAAATTAGGATAAAGTTAGAATGATATAGGACAAATACAAGTCAGTGCTAAAGAAATACTTTTTTCAATTGTTTTCGTTAAGCTTTTTGTGCTTCTTTATATTTCCATATTGGTTTCATATTGGTTTCATAATGGTTTCATAATGGTTTCATATTGGTTTCATAATGGTTTCATATTGGTTTCATAATGGTTTCATATTGGTTTCATATTGGTTTCATAATGGTTTCATATTGGTTTCATAATGGTTTCATAATGGTTTCATAATGGTTTCATGGTGTTCTTTGGGTTATTCCATTCATATGACGGCATTTCAGCTCAATGGATGAAGTAAACCATCTTGAACGACACTGGCAACACCAAAGGACATTTGCAGGATGAAATACAGGACACCACCACAAATCAGCTTCCTGAGGCCCCTTAGCTCACAGAGCACCAGGGCTTAGGGAGCACCTGCCCGACTTCATTAAAAATATGTAGGCATATACATGTATAATGGCCTCGGCTGTGGAATCTCTATTTTCACTCCTGTTATAAGTGACATAGTTTGGGTCCAACATAAAACTACCCCAAGCTGAAGAGAACTTTCACTGCCTTTGACTGCATAGTGAAGTATCCCTCCTATATTAATTTAATAATTTTTGATATTTAACAAAGGGAGATCATATACATGATCAGAAATTATTTAATATAAGCTTAAATAAGAGAGACAGTTCACAGAATAAATAATTTGGAATGATAAAACACAATATAGTAACAGGGGGCCTGCCTGTCTGATATTAGTCCGAGGAACTCAGACGATAGGTTTCGAGTTATTTTCTGTTGGGCAAAAAAATAACTTGTTTTTTTCGATGTCATAGTCAGGCTTTATCAAAATTTCAGAAAAAAAAAAAAGGTCTGATCTCTCGGACTAATCTGATATGTGAAATAAGCTTACTTTACCAGATCAAATAATACAATTATATGTTGCAATTCTGTTAGCCTCTAATAACTTTTGAGTTAGTGCCAGAAGTATCTCCCCTATGATATTTAATATCTTTTTTATATTTATAGGACGGAGACCAAGGATTATAAAAAATTATTAAATTTCGTAGGAGAAATACTTCTGGCACTACTTCTAAGTAGCCTAATATACATATTTAAGGGTTAGGCCTACCTGTGTGACTTGCCTGTGTCAGACTTAGCCTAATAAATAAGACCTTAATATAACATTTCACGCTGTGATGGCGCATAATCTCAGTCTAGTTGCTTTCGTCAGCCAAGAAAAACGCAATTTACATGACGTGAGCCAATCATATATCGATATTAACTATGAAATAATTACACAAATAACATAATCTTAATGAACTAAACCAATTATTGTCAAATTAAAAAATAAATACATACCTGAAAAAGCCTTTTGACAACAGAAGAGGAACACCAGAAGAGTAAACAACATGTTGTCAGGCAGCGTCCAGCCTCCTGTTCGTATTCCCATTGTTAGTAAATAACACACTTTACATCAGCATAAGGCAGCGATATATAAAACGGTCCAAGGATACTATGAAATCCACCGTGAAGTACCCACTGAGTCTAACTGAACTTTCTTGCTGCTTTAAAAGCTTTCTAACTTCACGTCCCGGTCCCTACAGAGAAAAGATAAAATCAGTATTTAGCCTCGGATGCTCCGCGAACTACTCGCTCATCTTTCGCGAGGAGATTTGGCGATTCTCGCGCGGTTGTACGTCAATATCGTCCGCGGAAAAGAGCCGCTGTGGAAAAGCGTGCAGTGTTTCACTTTCCGCTCTCGCCTCGTTCGCTATCGCAGGGCACAGCTTGTATTCTCTATCAAAGCCTTTGCCCATCTATCCGTCAGACTGAGCTTTAACTCAACCAAATGCTGTACCATTTTCCAGCCAGCCATCTCAACTCCAGTCGGGTAAAAATAACAAAAGCCCACGCGGTCTGGCCTACACTGGAATAGATACGCTAGACGATATAAACATCAACTTGCCTGTAAAGGATAGACTGACACGCACTGTCTTAAATGAAGTGCAAATTATAAGATAAATAAATAAAACATTTTCAAAATTAAACAAAGCTTTAAACTATAAAGCTTATATTGTAAATTAAATAAATTAACGAAGTCAGATTCAGAAATTTCGCACGCAAAATAAGAAAGGATAGTCCATCAACCATTTAAATAAACAACTTAGGACTTTAAATAAATAATTTATCTGGTCTTATATTGTTTGTCAGAAGATAAAAGCCACGAACACGATGACATCAAACTTCCAGAAAATAACATACGTAGGCCTAAGTCTACGAAAACAAACAAAGTATAGAACTAAAGGCGAACACCGAAGACTCACAGAATATCCGCTGGTGAACTTATTAAACATCAGTTTTGATGTTCGTTATAGTGAAAATGGATATCAACTGCTTCATCTGCGGATTTTTTATTGTGATATATATAGACCCATTTTCACACCGCGGAAAGGAAGTTTATTACCTGTATAAATGGCAAATAAGGTTTATTCGCGCAATGAACAAGGTGGTTAAAGTGCCAGAAACCCCGGTAATCGCTTTAGCACCATTACAACTGACCAAACGTTTTGCGCAATATATTATAATCTAAACGCCCTATCAAATGTGTTTTAAGTGTCACTCGTGGACTATACTGCACAAATGTAACAATAAGACATTGTAGTTAGCGTCTCAAAAGGGCTTGCTTGTTTGAGCTTTTACGCAATTATTTTGGTTAATTTATTCAATCACGTCCATCATGATGGAAACCGCCATGAAAGACAGTGCATGACAACATTATAAGACAACACAACACAACACAATTACCAGACGAAACTACGAAGACACCGCAACAAATCGCATCCCTGGTGCAATTTAGCTCAGAGAGCACCACGTCCAGGACCCAGGAAGTTCCAACCCAATATTTAAAGTACTATATATATGCCCCAATCTTGATAAATCCGATCTCCACAGGAGGCTTACCCCGGTTGCTTATAGATAATAGGACCCATACGATTAAAAGACGACATTGTACATAATAACTGAAAACATTAAAACATGTGTCATCTACGGTTGTCTAACGCAATCAATAGTTATAATATTAACAATGTTGGCCTAATTAAATGTTGCCAGCTGGATTTCTTTTTCAATATTAAGTTCGAGACATGATTTATTGTTTCGGAACCTTTTTTTTCACGTAGTAATTTAATTTAAAATTCTGGAAACCAATTAGTCACCTGTCACACGAATTAATTAAAAAAAAAGTTGTATTATGAATGACCTTCCTAGGTAATTAATGAGACCCAAGAACAATGGAAACGGTGACAGTGTTAAAGTCCGCCATTCTTTTTCCCCATGCATCAAGCACAAAGACCGGGGTCACCGTAATTTAACACCATGTTTAGGACCGCACGCGACATGTCCAAAAACTCCGCATTAGCAGATTATAGCACTTTGTTTGGACGAGTCTATTCTACAAATGGGTAAGATTAAATTGTGTTAATGATTGTAAATACGACACAGCCAATATTATTAATGGCTCCTCTTTCTGTTATTGGGTTTGTTTATAGAAGCTGTAAAAGCAACACGTATACTCGTGGAATGGAATAGGTGGTGAAATTGAAGAAAACAATTGCCAAGTCATTATGTTGAGGACAAAACGTACGGTCACATATTCAAAGTGTGACCCGACGAAAGACATATACTAACTGTGACATACAACAAAAAGTCACAAGGTACGCATGCAGTATTATATATATTCTCGAAAACAGCAATGGAAAAAACAATTAAAAGCTGCATCAAAAATAAACAAGAGCACGTTATTAAATAAACAAATAAATGCCTATTCTGTATAATAGATGGTTCTAAGACATTTCCCCCGTGGACTTTTGCCCCCCGGACATTTCACCCCTTAGGACATCTGCCCCCCCCCCCCCATAGGACATCTGCTACCTTAGGACATATGCCCCCCGGACATTCGCCCCCGGACATCTCCCCCCGCCCATAGTGACGAACTGTCCGAGGGTGATGATTGTCCGGGGGGGGGGGAAGTCCGGGGGTTGATTTTCCCGGGGGCAATTGTCCTACGGGGGGGAAAGTCCGGGGGGCAAAAGTCCTACGGGGGCAAATGTCCTACGGGGGGGAGTCCGGGGGGCAAATGTCCGGGGGGGGGGGTGCAAATGTCCAGGGGGGACAAAAAAAAAAGGATACAGATTCCTTCTGTACTTTAATTCCCTATAAAGTTTCACAAATTTCCCTAGTGCTACTATACATAAATTCGATAATTAAAATTTCCAATGTTTTAATGAATATAAGAGAACAAAGCTTATTTCTTCTAGTCCAAAGTGTGTTTTATCAAAGTAAATAAGGGGAATTAGAATAAGGATAATTCTCCATACCTACCAGATCTACCTGACAACGACTATGCATACGGTCCATTTTCTTCCATTCTTTGTGATGTAGTTTTTATCAAAATAATTTATCTTAAGTGCCAAAACACTTGCATTGCAGCAATAACAAAATAAAAACAATTCCTTTGAGTCTAGGAGATTTTTTTTTTTTGGCCGCCATGGTTGTTCAGTCAGGATTTTGTTAACATGCATAAGCAGCTTCAAGAAGCTATAGTATCCATTGGGTTTCAACCTTGAACCAGGTAAAGGCTCCAGGGTAGACATTATTCCTTTTGTACTATCACCAGCCTAGCACCAGGTATGCAAGTCTCCTAATACAGGAATATCAAAACCTTGTACCTAAAATGACTTAGCCTCTATCACAGAGACTTATCATAGCGTACAAAAAGAACAAATCTCTCAATGACCTCTTGGTTAAGACGAAACTCCCTTCTGTATCCAATAACCCTTAACCGTCCTCATCTTCATTTGGTAGACAAATGGGTTTACTACTAACTCTAAACGATACATTTTTTCAGGTTGTGCTTATTTTAACCCATACCTAATATCTATGTG
>JAVFBZ010203137.1:0-13633 GCA_032466195.1 Katharina tunicata
ATTAACAGACGATTATCTCACTAATTTTATCATTCGTGCTGCCTAAGTGTCTTTGTCAACAGTGGTTTTATAAGGACTATCTGATTTCCCTGCATTAAAGTGAAGTAAATGTCAAGTCATTAACGAGCTGGCATATGATTTACTGTTCAATTACCATTGAATAATCTCACGGTGCTGAAAATAAAGCCATAAAAATGACAAAATCCATGTTTTAACGTTTGTAAATCTATCCTTGTACACATTTAATTTTTACGTTTATTGTTTAGTGGTTTCTGTATTATTTTGTTTCATTCATTAATCGTAGCGTAAAGACTTTTCATGTACCAGACCTGCTAATAACAATTATTTATGAGTCATCATCCGTGTGGTTAGAATAGCCTTATGTCAAGCATTGTATTAAGATCCACATAGAATAAAGTTGATATTATACGATTATGGAATACAATAATGTAGTATGGCTCAGTTTAGTGTTATTGTCAGATAGCACAAAATAATAAACGTCTCGTTTTCCTGATTATATCAATTCAATTTCGAATTACCTCACATGATTCAACTTAAACGTTGTCTTAGTGTATACGATGAAACTTGTATACTTCTAAGAATACAATAATTGAAACTACGAATACTGAAGTTATCATGTTGAAAGTTATATTTCGACAAGTCTACATAGACAGCTTCATAACGTATGCACAAACAGAGATTCAAATTTTAATTTTGGTGGTGCATGCAATACGAATAGTATTATTCACACCAGTAACTTAACCTTGACCTGCTTTAGAGAAAGAAAGGAAAAAAATGGATAGCTATGTGGAGGTTAGTAGATATAAATAATACTAAGTGGAGGAGAACATCAGCATATTAACTTTAGAGCTTTAACAAACATCTACTGACCAGGTCCCCCATGTAAACAAATATGTGTATACTTCATATTTTCTTTTGGTACTGATGTATATTTATTAAATTGGAGTAGGGTTAATAATTGCTTCATAGAATAAATCTACGAAATAGCTATTATCCAAGTAGTAGTTTTAACCGATTATCCATATGTTAACCTTTGCTTATCGAAGCAAGAATATTGCAATTTAAGACTGATCAATCCAATAATAATAAAACACTACTGAAACTAACAAACAAACAAAAATTATGCGAATTCAAGATGAATCAATATATGTTTTATAGAAGGTTTCTTACGATTTGGTACTTCTGAGAATCATAGAATTGCTTAAGCTACATAATTACAGCAATTTTCAGAAACTGTAAAATACGAACTTGTTTTATTATCTTTCTCTGATGTTTGTATTTACTGGATTGTTTTTTTCTAATATAGATCGAAATGCAGTCTTGTCTTTTAACTTACAATTGCAGTTTATCTTTCATGAGATTGACGGTTTAACTCGATTACATTAGCCCGATAGGAACGGTGTTTTTTTTGTTTTTACCGAAGCCGTAAATAAATCCCAGATAGTCCCAAAGTCCTATCGTTCCTGAACAGATTGCACTACGATTACAGTGATTAACACATTTTGTCCGCTGATAACGCACCATTTCTTTTTAGAACTGAGATCCTTGCGACAATAACATCTTAGTTGTTTATATAGGGCTAGTTGGATATACGAAATTTTGGACATTGACATATCTGTCCAAACGAACCATGTGGGATGCTATCGGACAACACATTCGGTAACAACATGATAGATGGCCTAAGTCCCGACATATATGAGTTGACCATTTAAAAACGTATTTTGGTTTTGTATAAAGTATTAGGATCAGTACGAAGAGAACTAGAAAATGGCTGGTCAGTTATTCATTGTTACTCAATGTCTTGTGGTTGAAATCTTCCAAGTTATAGAGTGTTCCTCTTGATCCATATCTTTCATTCCCAAGAACTCGTTCATGGCATACTGGGCATACAACCAAGAATGTAAATTATTATAAAACATTTTCAGTTGTATTAAAAATATTTTATATGAGTAAAACCAGATACGAACAAAATTCTCTTTTCAGATGGATATAAATTCTTTCAGATTTAAAACACGTATTCAGTAGAGCTGAATTCCAATTTTTACCTTGTTTTTCTCGTTTTATGGCATGGGCTTTAAATTCTTATTCTGGTATTCCTGAGATTTTTCCTTTAGACTAGAAAGTATAAAGTAAAACCTCCATCAAACAAGCAAGCAAACATACTCTAGACTAGACCTCAAATCCTGTCTGCTGAACTCGAGCCGTGTTCTCACCTTCCTAAATCTCCCCAGTCAAGATGTCACCATTAACAAAGATAGGAATACAATCTACTGGGCGTGAAATTCATACCAAGGCGTGAAATTCTCGGAGTGAAACATCATTCCCATTTGTAGAAATGGTTGCTCAAATGTTGACATATAAGGAAAAAAAACGAGAATACGTTTATAGTCAGCTGGGCAAAAATATTATTTTGACGACATGCCTCAATGACCATTAACACAGAGGTGTTTTTAGCAGGCAAACGAAAGCAACGAAAATGGTTACACCATTTCGACGTCGAAAAGAGAAGTCACGCAAAAAGCTTCCATACAGACTGCAACCGTTCATAGGTCAATTTGATGAATTGGATTTTAGTTTTTGTAACTAAGTGGGCATTAACTTGAGGTTACAAGGATCTTACATCTGTAGAAATATAATTAATTTCAGTGTGAGAAAAGCAATTGATCTCTGTTTCAGTGATTTATCGTCTACAGATTGTATTTGAACCATTTACAGATCGAACCTGTGTAATCAGGACTTGGACAAATAAGCTGCGGCTCTAAAATATTCGTCTCCCTTTGACTTAAAAGCGTATAAAAAAGAGACAGCGTACACGCCTTTTTCAGTTCTGTGTCACTGTGATGAATCGACTTCTCCAGTTTTAAACTAAGTAGCGATGACCTCAATGTTACAACGATTTGTAGAAAGTCTCAACAATTGGCTCAAGTGAATTTATGTGAACCACTCATTGTAATGTTATGTGTTGAAGAAACTTTTTCACTAAGAACGCTGATTAGTGTTTTTCGCTGCATTCAGCCTTATTTCACTTACGCTGTGCCGTAAAACATTTGAGCAATTTTGGTATTTTATACTTGATTTTCAGGCGACGCTAATATGCAGTATGTAGCTATTTTAGCCCCTTTTAAGAATGGTGAAAACTGTTTGAAAATGTTCATCAATTGACATCACGTCGTGTATGTGTATTTATTTTCCTTAATAAACAAATTTAACAGTTTTGATTAATAGATTGCAGAAGTGATCAGAGTTATAAAATAATCATATAACACACAAACCTCCTATTTAACCTCATCGGGAATTATTTTGGCTTCATGTGACAGTAAACTGTATTTATTTACTAACACTAAAAGCAACATACCAGAAAACACAAACTCCTTATATTCAGCTTTCTATTAAGCCATCATCAAGAATGAATCAGAAATCCTGATGATAGCTTCGTAGCTAGCTGAAATATAGAAACTAATGCAAAATGGCTTGAACAGTCAGAGTTTCTCATATAATTTGTATATACTAACGTTGGAGATAGCACAAATATGTTATAATAAGGCAAACGGAACTGTTTTGGTTACTATCTCGTTTCCAAAAGGAAAAAAATCTTGGGAGACATGGGGTCAAGGACAGAGCGGTTAAATGTCTTAAAAGGAGAACTCAATATTGCAAACAAACAGGAACGATAATGATGATCTACACAACATACTTCCATGAGATAAAAACTTTGAAATGGTTGATACTTGACGTTTGTCGTGAGCTTACTATGTCATGCTGCGTTTTGGTCCCAGGAGTAACTTGAAGCGACAGTGGCCTACATTATAACTTAGCACACAATCTGGTTTGGTGCCAGACTTTGGGGTTTTTTTTCTGGTGCCTTTGTGTTTTGCGTGTGCATTCCGGGTGGTTTCATTCATCCGCTAGGCTGGCACGCCATAAACTTTAGTACCATATTATACTCCAACCAAACCAGCTATCAACTGAGCACATTAACCAGTTAATCACAGTGAAAACATGTTTTTTGTATAGTTGAAAGGTTTGATCTAAAGCTAAACTTTGATCTAATATCATAACGTCATGTGAACTACAGACGAAGATTCTTACAAGGCTGCCCCGTGTGGTCTGATGTGTTAAGAATAGACCTATAGCTTCTCGGGACAGCTTGCTGTAGGAGGTGGCTAATCTGGGGATCAACATCCATGCTATAGTACATCAATAGCCTTCATATCAGGGCAGACGAAATAGAGACTGGATGGCGTGCATTCAACAGCTATATAATGAGTGATTCGTATGAGGCAAAAACGCAGCACTTTTGTATTTTTCGTCACCACTAGGTTAGGATGTGCTCAACAAAGCAACAGTATTTAGTCCATTGAAAAACACGTCTGATATTTATTTTGATCTACACGGCTCTAAATTCAGACGTAATGGATAGGAAAATGTTGGTCTGGTAAAAAAAACTGTATGAAATAACCTTTACAAACACTTCCGAAAAGAGAAATAACACATTGATTAATTACGTAAAACGGGAATTTATACCGATCTGTGTTGTTCTAGAACAGACTGAAACGAGCCTTATAAATAAGATTTTTCCCCATTTGCACTTCCCCCCCCGGCAACATGCGTTTATTAATACTGGTAATCGTTTTAAAATTATGCTTCACGGTGACTTCACATTTACTTCACCTTGATAAAGCAGAGTTAGAAAGTCTGTAAAAACTGTTTCCAAAGTTGTCAGCATGAAGGCTGAAATAAGACAGTTTAATTATCACTTGATGAGAATCCCTCAGGCACAATATTCTCATCGGATTATATTACCTCTTTGATTGTTATAAGCACTGTAACATAAATCCACTACAATTTCCTTCGGTGATTTTGTGCAGAATTTAAGAGCCTTGAAACAACATTCTAGAAAGGTTAATTGGGACACTGCTTCAAATTGGTAACTAGAAATTTCATCTTGTTTAAGCGGCATTTAGAATTTGGGCACATAACAAAAACATGACTATGGTGGATTTTCAACTTCTGGGTATGTTGATAAGAGACATTTCGAAAATCTATCATAATCATTTTTTGTTAGAAAGTTCATGTTGTTGTATAACTCCTTTATATTGCTTTGATATGTACCTGGGATTTCTTGACAGAGCTTAAGAACTAAATGTAACGAAGTTGATGGGTATTAAAAACACTAAACACATTCAAAGCCGCGGATGTTATTGTGTTATAATTATCAAATGAGTTATTTTTAATAACTACGTAGAATCCAGCTTTTTATTATCAGTTGACCCATCAAACTACAGCTTTGTAACACTCATCGCCTTTTGGCTTAAACATACGCTCATATGCTAGTGAAGTATACAAACCGTTTCTAATTCTCCCCTTGGTGAACTGGCTTTCCACTTTTCTATCAAGCAAATAGGATTTTGACAGATATGAATTTTACAAAGCTTAATCACACAAAAACCCATCCGCTGAATCTGCTCATTCATCTTTATTTAAGGACTTTCCCTCGGAGGAAAAGACTGGCACTCATTTGAAGCTTACAGAAACGTTATAGCCACTTTCGTGAATTGAATGTTTTTCATCTATCAGGTACCTTTAACAGATCTGTGTTTCAGCTGTGATCGAAATAATTTCAAGTATTGCATTTTAATGGATGAAGTTTTGTTAAAATATCTCAATATTGCCGAATATCGCACGAAGCGCGGATCAATGAGTCAATCTGAACCCGGGTGCTATCGGTCTTAACCTCGTATAAAACATATATCGTTAGCGACATGGAATTGATCATAATTTATAGCGATCCGTTTAAGATTTTAATTGAAATTCGAAAAACGATTTCGTCGATATTCAAAACATATAAAGATCGTTAAAAATGTAATAATTTTCCATCCATCCCTGACTGTGGAAATTTCTCTTTAATCAGTAGTATAAGCAATATGTAGCTTCTTCCAGTTACCAATTCTCTGATCAGTTGAAAGTCACAATTTCTATTATTGGGTTTAGTCAATCACTCACGCCTGAAATACCATTCCATTCCTGTCGTGTTTGGAAGATTGAAACTTTTCAAAGTGCATATATCAATACCTATAATCCATGGAGTTATAGAGCAGGACGAGGTAGAACTTACATCGGCTTTCTTCATATGTCCAGAGACGAAAATTGAACTCAATCATGCGCGGTTACATCGAATTGATTCTCCTAGATTTGATTTTCCGGGTCGATCAAGCCATTAATATCTCAGTCGAACAATCGAGCAAGAGTACCTCGGGCTGGACCGCGATCGTTATTATGGCCGAAACGTTTGATATTAACTGTGATATAATTCGGTCTAAATAGAGGGCTTGAAATGATTATATCTACACGAATGCTTCATAATGGTTTACGAAATATAGATTCAATCAAAAAAAGTGAACACGTATATAGTTACCTCTCCTTTAAAACTGATGATAGGAAACATACGTGCGTACATATTTCTTCATGGTGACTTCACATTTAGCCCAAGATACTTATGCCCGGAGCAACGGAATAGTCATTGTAAAATCACCGCTTACAAACACTTAACACTAAAGCACGAAGGATAAAACAATAACTCAGTTAGGTTATCAGTTTATTAGGATCTCTCGGGCGAAATGCTTTAATCGTATTATATAACCTCATGAAGGTAACAGAAAACCATTATACGCCCTCGGGAGATTGATAAAAGGATATCTGAAGGCATTCAAACCTTTTTAAAGCCTTATAGAGACGTTTATATCATTTTTATGAATGGACGTTAAGTAATTCTTTCAAACGGGTGATTAACTTGATGTAACTAAGATCTTAGATGTGTATAAAAATGTTCCGTAGATTGAATGTAATGTAATTGTTTTCTGCTACAATCAGCAATATACTTTGTTTCGTTACTAGTCATAAATCGATTATGTGTAATCCAAAACAAATAAACTACAGCTCTGACAGATAGAGCTACATATTGAGCCTGCTATACTTTTCTAACACTTTCTGTCTATGTGGATATGGACTTACCCGTTTTCTTAATAGAGTTTTTTTTTTAGTTCCACACACAAAAATCCCAATCGCTGAATCTAGATGGTTTGATTGGGGATTAACGCCCTACTTAAGGTTATTTCACGCATATGATGGCGTGCCAGCCCAATGGGCGAAGAAGACCTCACTAAACACTGGCAACACACAGTGACGCCACTGGCTAAGGGCATGGCTCTATACAGGACGACACAAGAATTCGGATTCGTGATTTCAGTGAATACCAGAGCAAAGCAATCACGCACCCAACCACCCACCCAAATCTAGTAAAATTATCTTTGCTGTAATAGCTTTCTAGGCAAACAATAGGTAAGACAAGCATTTGAACTGCACCCCTAAAGTATTTGTAATTTTTTGGCCATAACGTTACCCGTCATGCGTCAGCAAAATACTTCCTGTCTCTGTGAAGAATCAACTTTTCCATTTTCTAAATAGGGATTCCCTAAGCATTTCAAAGATTTCCCTAATACAACGCCAACATATGATTTAGTGAAATTATATTTATTGAACTTGCTTTCCAGGCAATAAAAGGCCAATCATCCTGCCTTCGCATTCGGCGGAATTAATATTTCTCCTCTCAAGATGTGTCCCACAGTGTAGTCCCACACTTGCGCTTCTAAATATATACATAAAAAAAATAATACTAAACCGAACAATATCGTGATTTGTCTTTTTAAAATAAATTGGCACTATTTTGCCTGCATGTATGTCGCCTCAGTTCATGGATGGGACCGTCTTGCTAAGAACACTGGAAATAAACATATTTAGATCGACTTTGACCCTTCCCCATGGCCAAATTTCTGGCACTCGGAAAGATAACTGTGTTGGTCGAGATTAATAATTTACTGGTGTATCTTTGCGGTTATGCAGATTTGTGTGTCATTCTATTCATATATTTACGTATTTAAGTTTTGTTTGAATCAGTAAACTGCTGATTATGTACTTGTGCCTGTTCTGTACATGATTGTGGTTCGATCCCCCTGTGGACTTTAGGTATATAATGGAAGTTTTCCGGTGGCTGCGGAGATCGCGGGGTGGTTTTTATTAGGTTTCTTCCCGGTTTTCAACCATACATCGATAACGCAAATTATTAAGATAAGTAAGTCGTCATAAAGGTGAAATACTCTTGAGTACGACGTTAAACGCCAATCAAACAAACAAATAAACAATACATGATTGTGGGCTCAGATAGTTTATAGATCTCCGGGAGCATTTAAAACGTTGTTTGCCTGTGTTCCTGTCAACAGCTGAACGTATATCAACAAGGAAGGGGTTGTTTAAGGGATTGGAGTTTTTATTTCAGTCTCACACGAATGCAGAACCACTAGACGTAGAGATATAGTTTGTGGTTGTGGTCCTCGGGACGTGACCTGAGGCTGGAATCTCCATGTGGTCGTAGACGTTTTGTGTACTGTCTTCGAAGTGGTATTCCTGAATACGAAGGTATCTAAAAATCTTTCAAATCACTGCAAATTTGAATTTTGGTTTAATTTACATGTTTTGCAAAAAGATAATCCTTAACAAAGAACAAGCTTTTCTGTATCAGATAGGATACCCTGGAACCTGGGACATGACCTTTCCACGACAAGGCAGAAGAATAGACTTTTTCAGAGACGTATTTTTCAACCAGCGTTGAACGAGAGGATGAGTCTTTACAATAAAAGTTTTCAAACTGCGGCGGAGTTGTTCGACAAGAAGGGGTTTTCATGTTTATGGAGAATGATTTTACATGTACTTTTACAAAGAAGGAAGTGTTGAAAGTACTTAGCATTATGGGCTTCAGTATTGCCGGTTCAGAAGAATTTTTAGCTTTTTTGTTTTTTCACTTCAGAGAGAAGTCGTGGAACATGTTGGCATCAGTTATTAATCGTCTGATGGACCAGGAGTTGTTTTCTGGCGAGAGGCTCTTTCTGTTTTTCACAGAGATGGTCTATCTTAGCTTCCATAAGCTGGTAGAGTTTGTTAAAAGTCGTCTTCGAGAGGACAGGCGCCTTATGAATGGTAATCTTGTGACCTTCTTTTCGTACAAATTTATTCAAGGAGTATAAAGTGGTACTCAGG
The DNA here is from genome assembly GCA_032466195.1 of Katharina tunicata. Lineage (NCBI taxonomy): Eukaryota > Metazoa > Mollusca > Polyplacophora > Chitonida > Mopaliidae > Katharina > Katharina tunicata. Next base: position 9,112 of record JAVFBZ010203137.1, read on the forward strand.
AGAGAAACGAGAGGCTGATGGTTTTATATAAAAGGTTGCGGACAATTTATGTTCCCAGGCTAACAAACACATACTGATTTTCCAAATGTAAAGGTTCACTTCAATGGGGTCTTTATTACTGCTGGGAGTTATTAACTAAAATAAACGTCTTAAGGTCATTTCACATTGACGTAACTTTCACAAGAAGATAAAAACAGTCATTGTTAACCCAGTCGTAACAAAATTGCTAAGCACAACGGATACAATGACTTGAATAATCCGTTGATTAGGATCCCGCGTGCGCAATGCTGCCACCGTGTTATATATATTACCTCATTGGTTATTGCGTGTTGTGTAATAGAACCCCTTTACATACTCCAGATATAATTCTAAAAACATGAATTCTAATTAAAAAAAACTCACTCAATCTCTTGAAATGTAGAAACGTGACACACGCTGAACAGTGTTTTTTAGATGTGTCTAGCGTTTCTTACGATCAGTCAAATGGCTACGTGTAGCGAAGATGGTAAGTAAAGTACACAAGACTAAATGAAAGTCCCTGAATTGTGTTCTGTTACAATCTTCATCAAAATTGAGATTGTTTATAACAATGCACGGAGACTAGCTTTGTGTTATATTGTTCGAACAGAATAAAATAGGCTCCTGACGGATTCGTTTGCCGTTTACCTTACCGTTCAATTCCACACACAGGAAGCCTTCAATTCCTTTCTAGCTGTTTCTGTCACTGTGGTGAATCTGCTTTCCCGTTTACTAAATATATAGAGATAACCTGATTGAGGCAAAGATTTTACAGACCAAATCCCATCAAATATCTCCAGTGAAATAATTGCAATTGCGGTAACATTCCTAGCAGAAAATAGTCAACCATCCTTCCTCGCATTCAATGAAAGCTTACAGAACGTTACAGCGGTTTGAACCTACTTTATGGATTGATTTTTTTTCTGAAATGTTCAGGAACGCGCGATCTGGTCATCAGACACCTTAAACAGATCGTTATACATCACACATGTGTGTTTTGTACAATTGGTAGCGATATAGAATTTCTAAACGGAATAAAAAACCCTATTTTACTTCCTGAAATATGAACCAATCTCATTTTTTTTAAATGTGCTTTTTTAGTCAACAAGAAGTTGTTGCGTGTATGTGCCTTAATATAAATCGAGTTTTTTTAAAAATAAAATTACCCTAAGCCTTTTCCACAAAAGCTATATAATTGGGTACAACCCATATCTTACATGAATATAAAATTACTCAACACATTTAAAGTCATGTAATTGTTTTCTATTACATCGTTCGACACACTTCTATCACTTGTCTTTGTGACTAGCTGTTGCTCTGACACATTTGACTTCCTGTGACCTTGGATTACAACCCAAAATGAAGGAAGCATCCAAACCGTCTCTTGCTCTTCTTGTCTCTGTGATAAATCGGTTTCTCATTTTTTTCGTGAATAGCGATTATGTGATTGTTACCAAGCAAATAGCCAACCAGCCAGTGCCTATGTGTTCCTGATATGTCTGCAGTAACGGCACGCAACATAATCTTCAACCAATGTCAAGTTCTGCTTCGCACACACTGTGCTCTACTATCAAAGCTTCAGACCAATAAAGCGTAAATTGTATGTTTACCATCATAAGGGTTAGCTTAGGTTAGTATAGGTTTTTAGGCTTATATTTTTTTCTTCGATTATTTATCTTCTTCTGTGTAGCATGCAGTAGATAGGCCGGCTATTAGCTTTATCTAGCTGCCACAAGAAAACACAGCACCACTTTAATAGCGGGCAAGAGAAGTGTAGAATATCTTCTGAAATATATTTATGAAATTTGAGATTCATGTTAAGTATGATGTACTGATATAGTTCGAAGATTTCCCATGGAAAAGCAGTTCCAGTATAACAGGAGACAGTGGTATAAGTTACAATATTTCATAGACATAATAGTATGGGGAACTGTCAATGCCTTTTATACTTTTCACTGAATACGATGGCAGTGAAAGCGGAACACATCTGCTAATTGCTATAATTTGCCTCGCTTCAAGACTGTTATTGTAAAATAACTGACTTCGCTTCCAGTCAGAGTTATGAAAATATTCCACCGCAGCATATCTAAAGTACCACTAATGTGGTGATCTGTGAACACCGATCGTTAATTGGTCAATCTTTAAAAGGGTACCATTAGACATTGAATCGTATGGACAGTCTTGGAAACGTGGAGTCAAATTTTAAGAATAATTTCATCCATTTCACCAAATATATTAACTGTTCCATTTCATCAAATACATTGATTGTGCCATTCCATCAAATATATTGATTGTTCCGTTTAAACAAATATATTGATTGTTCGCCCTGCCTCTGGCTACCGTGATTCTTCAAGACATTCAACTTTATTTTCCCCGCTAGTCCCTCTATAATCGGTTTGAACGTTATTGTGTACAATTACCGTATTTCCATTGTTATCTTGGACAAAAACCTTCGAAGAACATCAGCGAATCACAAATACTTGTGGATGAAGATCATTAAACTCAATGAGGGCACATCTAATTATTTCGTTAGATTACTTCACAATCCAGTGAATAACGCTATTCTTTTCGTGTTTCAAAATACTGATATTTACAAAAGTACCTTCGCTCGAACCATCCAGCAGTAGTCAAGTCGTTTGATATTAAGTCCAATTTATTTGGCTCTAAATACAACAATAATCATAACTTCATAATGGAATAACAAACAGTCTTCAGGCTTTGAAAAAGCTTCACATATCAGAAAAGGGTGGGCGTATGAAAAGGAAGGATAAATTACAAGCAGTCAATCCCCAAGGTGGATTCACATGGATGATGCAATATAGTAGTTTTTTTTATAAATATTATATTTTTTCCAGAAACATGTTTATTAATACTTGAATTAATTATCGAGTAATATTATTATATGGTGACCTGACATTTACGTCATCCTCATGAGAAAAAAAATAAAACATGTGTCCAGAAACATGTTTATTAATACTGGAAGTAATTATCAAGTAATAATATTATATGGTGACTTTACATTTACGTCATCATGAGAAAAAAACTGAAGCACAGTCTCTGTATTGAAACAAAGTATACAAATAAAACAGCTTAATCAACGGTTTAATAGCTTGCACCAGACGCAATGTGGTGATGGCATTATATTACCTAATTGTTTTTGTGCGAGTCCTAACAGAAAACCACTACACTACATGGACAATTAAACATTCCTATCGACTGTAGATATTTTAGGCAGCTAGAAAGCCAGAAGTTGGACATGTTTTTAAAATGTTCGTGGTTTTAGTTGACTTATTTACTTGGTGTTTGATACCGTAAAGAAGGAATTTCACATATAATAAGGAGAAGTCTTTTCAATCTTACTGTCGAAGCAGATGAAACAGTGAAAACAGGAAATATCCTGACGATTTATATCCCTGATACTTTCCCGACACATTCTGCAAAACTTAAAGCGAGAAAGAAAAGGAAAATATTTCTTGTCTAAAACCACAGGTATTTTTCTATTTGTCAAATTATTTGCAATAACTCCCTGAAAGTGATTTATCTCATGTATTTAACTCAGATTCATCATAGTGAATATCTATTTTTCATTTCCATGTGTTGAAAAAATATGATAAATCACATTTATCTCCATACATAATGTTGCTGCTCAATAAATTGTGGTATGATAGATTTGGCTCGGAACAATTTCAGACGCATTTTTATTCAAGTTTTCTTTAACCAGGTTAATCCCCAATACGAACTTTTTGAATAAATTATATTATATTATCCAAAAGCTATTTGAATTAAATGTTAGGACAGCTCACACAATTCTTTAACCACCTTGTCCATACTTTGCTAAGCGAGAGACAGCTGAAGTGATGGCAAATATATGACACACCAGAACAGGTCAGAAAGGATGTACATTTTTTCTGCTGAGTGATAACATGAAGGGTGGGTTTGAAGGCTTTGGTACTTAGTTTACATTCCCTGAGATTATATTCGTAATAGTTACTTTCCCTGAGGGTATATTCGTAACAGTTACTTTCGCTGAGAGTATATTCATAAGTTTCTTTCCCTCAGGGAACAGTCGTAAAAGTTACTTTCCCTGTGGCTATAGTCGTAATAGTTACTTTCTCTGAGGGTATATTTGCAACAGTTTCTATCCCTGACGATATATTCGTAGCAGTTACTTTCCCAGGGGGTATATTCTAACAGTTACTTTCTCTGACGGTATATTCGTAACAGTTACCCTTCCTGACTGTATACTCGTAACAGTTACTTTCCCTGAGGGAGTATTCGTAACAGTTACTTTCCCTGAGGGAAGATTAAAAACAGTTACTTTCTGCGCTGGACATCCTGCTATGACGACTTTTAGGCAAGGCTTAACATCTTATGGCTTGGGTGTTCCCTGCATAAACTTAACTACTACCATTTGAACGCCGAATCTGAACTACACACACCTTACCACACAGTGTTATGTATAAACTGTTCTGGGCCAATATTCTAGCTTATCAGCTTGTTGAAC
>JAVFBZ010203159.1:0-13633 GCA_032466195.1 Katharina tunicata
TGTTAACGCATACCTAACGGATAGTTAACGGCCTCTTAACGCGTTAGACTTCCGTTTTGATGTGGGTCGTACTGTAACTAATATGAAGTCTGTCTGTTCCAAGCGTATGGTGGAGGTCCAGAAAGAAACCATGGAGAAACCAGCCCTTCTGATCTCTGCAGCCACCAGAAAACTTCCCTTATAGAGCTTATAGCTTACATGTAGGTTGACAAGGAGATCATATGAAGAGGAATAACACTTTATCACCAACAGAGCAATGGATATATTTTTTTAGGGGTAAAAGATTAAGGCATAATATGATAATGATCAAAGATATAATTCTACCTACTTGTATGTTTTCATTCTCAATAAGCAGACTGTCAATGATATCAGAATTATCACAATTTCTAATTTTTCTTTTTTTCACCAGAGTTTCCAAATGAACGTGTTTATTTCATCCAGGAGTTGATATATAAAGCAGCCTTCTGATACAGTCTTTATAATCAAGTTAAATAAACTAAACATGTTACAGTATACTGAAACCAACAGTATTATGATACAAGTTCTTCCTACCTTGAAATGTTCGCTCACACCTGCCAGCCTTCCAGAGTTTAATAGTTTTATCAGCAGAACCAGTTAATGTAATGCCTTGCTCTGGTAACATAGCCACAGCCCAAACTGCAGCTTGATGCCCTAAAGCATAAGAAACAGATTTTTTTAAACTCCAATCCTAACCCCAATTCTATGTATAAGGAATAGTTGATTATTTTTAATATGGTTATTTCACATTTACTTGCACATTATTTAAAGTTTATAAAAAAAAAAATTGTATTTACTGTAGTATAAAATCAGATTAAGAGATTGATAGAAATGAGTTCGGAAAGACAAGCAATAATCAAACATTTTATAGCAAAAAGTTTATTTTTAATATACACATTAACAATTTCATTTGATTTTTTTTATTCCATACATGTATTTATAATTCTGAATATTTCAAAAATCAAACAGGAAGAGCTTATCAAAGCCGCTTTAATGAATACGCTCAGTTGAAATGTGTTTAATAGAAATATGTAACACATTCTTTAATGATGATGTTTATTGGGAAATGGAAGTACATGTGTAAAACTGACCTGACAGTGTCATCATGCATTTGGCATTTAGCCAGACTTTAGCTGTAGTATCCCAGGATCCACTGACTAGTGTGCCAAACTTCCCTGTTGCCAATGAACAGACTGAAAGAAAGGTTAAGGGGAAGGAATAACACAAGTTGAGTTCTGAGTGGGACATCAAAAAGTTTAAGATATCAACTAAAGCATGAGTAACTAGGCCCTATATATCCCAAGTCCTGGGTTCGAATCCTGGTGAAGGCAAGTACTATGTATATACTTATTATAACAAAATAAAAATCTGGGTACATGTACTTCAATAACTTTGTTTCCTGGTGAAACTATTGATGAGTTTTCATAATAATCAAGAATAGGCATTCTTTCTGAGCTGGAACCAATGTACAAAAGCAGAACAAAAATGGTTCAAAGTTTTCCAAAGAATCGGATATGCAATGATAATTATCAGGCATGTTAGCAGACTCACATTCTTTTTTCATAAAATTTAATTTCAAACGTACAAAACTTAAATTTCCCTATTACTGAATGAAATCAATTACTTACTTGTAAAACTCTGTGATTCAACCTATTTTTAAGAAAGCTGAAAAAACAAACTTTTTCAAGACTATAATTTATTGTTAATCTGAAAGTCAATAAAATAAATTAATTAGAGATGCAAATAAAAATAAAAATATTACCTGTGCCTGTGTGACCCGTCAGTTTTAACACTGGCTCCGTTGAATCTAAGCTAAAGGCCATTATAGTTGTGTCATTACTGCCAGTAAATATGAGGCCATGAGGATAGTTATCATTTGGTGGCATAACACACACAGCCGCAATGAAATTTGAATGTCCACCGACACGATGTGCTTCAAGAAAACCTCCATCGTGTCTGAAACATACAAGAATATTGATTGAGTATTTCACTATTGTACTGAGGTGCAAATAATGTGACAACTATGAATTTTTGCTGTCTTCACACATAATGTGACACATTACTATATTTTTTTCTCAGATATTAGGGAATGACATCTCAAAAGGTGAAAGAAACCACCCTGATGTCACTCCCAACAAGCAATTTAGCTAAGATCAAAGGACTGGGCACAAAACAAGGTGCAAAAAAAAAAGAGTCAACCAGAAACAACACCAAAAAGGTTTCGACAATAAATGATCTCATGGGCACAAAATGTTTCCTGTTTCAGTCTTACATGTACTATTTAACATCTAGCACAAAGACAAAATAATATCAATTACCCTATTTACATGACCTATTTTTTTTTTTTCAACCTGTCTTGTGTGTCCGTATTACAGCATAAATTCTATGCTGTTGGAAGACCTCTTAGGATTATAACTGATATTTTAATTTTTATATTAATTATATGTCGCAAACACTAGACCCAATAATTAGTGTTTCACTTTAAGCTAAATCTTTATTTTCCGACGTTGAAATTGATGTCTTCTAAATTTCTCACATGAGCAGCCAGAATTGTTGTGACTGACTTAAATTATATCCCCCGGAAAAAAAGTATCACTCTGACATACAAATTATCAGTTGACCAAAATAAATATTCCATGGGATAAAATTTTGTTGGGCTGAAAATGCTCTAGTGAAATACCTATCGAAATTTGTTTGATTGGGGTTTACGCTGTTACCTATCAAACTAATGAAGCCTTTAAATACAGCCGTCATTTTTGATTACATGACATAACAACACCTGTTGATGAAGACAGTTTATAGACAAGCACGCTCAGTTCCATTACTTCATAGACGAATCCTATTGTAAGGCACAAAATGATTTCACATACCCACGGTCGTCTAGATGCCAACAAGAAATATTTGTTTGTTTGATTGGTGTTTAACGTCGTACTCAAAGGTACTTCATTTATATGACGACAGATTCTCCACTTCTTAATCTACTCTACTGCATACGGCGGAAATCCGGGAGGAAACCTCGTAAAATCCGCCCCCGCGATTGCCGAAGTCACCTCGTGTGACTCCCTCATATACCTCAGTTTCACATCGAAGGAGGATCTGCAGTCAGACGCGCTAGCCACTGAGCCAGGGCGCGGGCCCCCCAACGAGAAATGAGATATCCTTAAAACAAGAAACTTTTGAAAGATGGATTTCAGGATAGTCGTATCAACGTCCCTCAAACTACACATAGATTCAACATCTCACATAGATAAACAGAAAGGATTGATGTTCCTTAAAGATTAATCTAACATTCTCATTCTCAAGACTCACCGCTCATGGGTTTGTTTGATTGGTGTTTAACTTAGACTACCTAAACTCTGTCATGTATTGTTAATTGGTCACCCTCACAGTTAGAGTGGACATAACAGGTAGGATAGAATTACAGTCAGATCGTCAAAGAGCCAACTCGTCAAACCCAACTCATCAAACCCAAAAAGTCAAGTCGTCAAATCCCGTAGGCCAAGTCGTCAAATATGATAACAAACTCGTCAAATACACAATATAAAGGATTTCATAGATAATTCTGGCGTGTTTACCTTAAATATAATGGAATTAGCATGCGGAAAGTCTGAAAGTGTGGGGACAAAGATAACGAAATGTGTCGCCTGGAGCTAATGACTGGGGCGCTGTCACACCAAGGGCCGATAACACATAATATTAGAATTATTTAATAGGCCTACATCTAGATCACTTGTATGTAATGGCCCACCTCCCGACTAAAGTGTAACTTCAACTGTATATTATTTTCTTCTGATTCAAATATCTAGATATTTTATTCTGATTACGAGAAAATATTTTTATTTTGTACGGCAGTGAGTGTTGTGTATATAAAATATATTGTATCCTAAAATGCCAACACAACTTCTTGTGTTTTTAATAAAACTTTAAATAAAAATGAATATTCCTGTGAGTGCATTGATTATTCACCCGATTTGTTGCATTGGGGTTTTACGCAATTATTCACCAGAGGTAAAGTTAATATGGGTTTCATATTGAAATTGTTCTCAAATATCTGAAATATGGATTGTCGACAGAGTCAACATTTTTTCAGTAGCTCCCGGTTTCATTACTGGGTTCCACATTTAGTTAAGGTCCAAGATTCAAGATTTTATTGTACAATCACCAGCGTATATGATAGTGTACAAAAATGATCAATGTAAGATGTGTCGGATCGAGAGAGCGCATGCTCAAGGTTGTAATAAAATATAGGATCATGAGAGAAGTCAAATTCGTAAAACCTCGTATATAATTCAATCGTAGTGTCTGTAAATTCCCCTTTCGTTATAACTTATTGAAACTACGGTATGTCCATCGATTTTATCATAGATGTGTACTATTTGACGAGTTGGTTATCATATTTGATGACCTGGTCTACACGATTTGACGACTTGACTTTTTGAGTTTGACAAGTTGGATTTGACGGGTCGGCTTTTTGACGATCTGGCCGGTCATGACTGTTGCAAGATAATCACAAAAGACTATCAAATGAATTCGGCTTATTCTATTTAATTCCCAAAATTAACTCAAGTATAACAAACTGTAAATATTTTACAATATCTTAAACTTCAATAAGCAATTTTCACTCCAATGAACTGTTTCATCAACAGAGACTGAGCAAAACTGGTCTTTCAATAACTCCACTGGCGTTATTGAGGTGTCAAATTTCGTTATTGACAGTTTGAGAAATCGACAGAAATATGTAATATTACAAAGCGCTCTTACTCATTTGGTGCCCATATGCGCGCAGTAATGTCGCGAGAGCCAGAAACAAAGCCATCTCGGGGAATTACTGTTGGAGCAAGAGCTCGTACATCTTTTTCGTGTCCAACAACATTACATCTCAGCTTGTAAGACGCCGCCATTGCTGCAAAGTCATTGCATATCTTAAACAGGTCATTTGACCATATTGAAATCAGAGTCTCTAGTTTACATTTTTCAAATATATAACCGTTTAATTATATTGAATATGAAATATGTAATCAAGTACAAACCCTTTAATTCAGATAGTTTATAAAATAAGAAGGTTATATCCCTAACGCCAAATATTACGCGTTTGGATCAAAATCATGTTTGTGAGATTTCCTTTTCGTTTGAAAACGAGAGTGAAACATTCAAAATCATATCTATCTGTTGAACGGAAATAGATTTAACTTTGTTTTCTAAATGAGCTTGGTTTGAGAATCCATTGAGACCCAAATAATATAAAACTTTTTTTCCCCTTACAAACCAAGCAGTTAATGTGTGTAATCCAAAGTTATATTCCCTAAGTTTAAATATTTAAAACCACCAGTTCGAGTCTTTGCATAATTTTACATTTATATAGAAATGTTTAGTGCGCTTCAAAATTTTGTGGCACAGCTGTGGTGTAGTATTGTTTGCTGTACGTATGTTTGCTGGTTTGTTTGTTCAAGTTTTAAACAATTATTGTTGATGTGAAATGAGAATGTTTGATTGCAGTAAACGATAAAGGAATTCAAGCCACTAAATGCTCCTAAACCTTCGTCGAATTGGTCTGTCACTTTTCAAATTGTTCCCTGAACATAAAACTTAATTCTAACCTGCGGGTGGTTGGGTGGGAGCCTCCTGTGCCCTGGTTCTCTCTGAGCTAAGGGGCACAGGATGCCGATATGTTGTCAGAGTTGTTTACCGTGGTTCCCTTCACCGATTGACCTGGCATGCCGTCATAGGCCTATAAGTGAAATTATATATCATATATCAGTACGAACATTATTCTAACATAGTGCCAAGAGCATCTCTCCTGTGATTTTTTATTTTTTTGTATTATTAAAGGACGTCGTAAAAAAAATTTGTAAAAAAAATGTTTGTCTTTAAAAAGAACTCTGAGTGGTGATATTTATCATTTTGAATTTTGCAATTTTGTACCCTCAGAGTTCTTTTCAAAAGAACTATTCTAACCCAGTAACCCGAGTCCAAGAAACAGGGCTCATCATATTGCACACAATTAATCTTTTATGGTCAACAATCATATATCCAAAGTATTGAATATTATTGCTGTTTGAGTGCTTTTTCATCCACCCTGTAACACTAAACTTTCAAACTGACTTGCGGGGCTGCACTGTTGCCGTGTGGCAGGCGTTTGACAACGTAGTCCCGTTCACTGTACCCGGAATAAGTTTGATTCCCCCTGTGGATATAGGTTCGGTATATATATTGGAAGTTTTGCGGTAGCTGCAGAGTTTGCGTGCATAGTGTAAGCCAGAAATCAAAAACAGGGTGTCTCAAATCACTATTTTCAAAGAAACAGGGTGTCTCATTTGACATTTTTCCTATCTTTTCCATGTTAAATTTGACTGAATAAGGGTGTCTCAAATGGATTCCAGGGTGTCTCAAAGACACAGAGACACCCCTCTGGCTAACACTATGTTTGCGGGTTGTTTTTTCGTTTTTTTCTTCTTGGTTTTCAGTGAAACTGACTTGTCTTGTCAAATGTTATCCCTCCAAAAGCAAGCTGTGGGTGCATTCTAGACAGTCTGATCTGTCACTGACATGTAGCTTACATGTACGTTATGATCACAGTATTGGTTCCTTATTCTATGCTGTCTGCAGTTTCAAGTATATTTAAATTCCATAGCTCTTATCACATGATAGCAAATGATATTCAAAATGGCAGCCTTTATTCGAAGATCAACTATTTCTATGACAACAAAAAATGAAGCTCTTACCGTTGATATATTTAGCTCTGAATTCTGTGAGATTATTCTAACCCTAGTCCTTTAACATGGGATTAACCTCAACCCAAAGCCTAACCCACGCACTAAACCTCAATGATAACTAAAGAACCTAATTCTAAACAGTTTAAATGCTAGTTAAAGGTACTATAAGACCATACTTTTACAGGAGATTAACAGTTGATGTATGCTGTATCAGCTCCATTAATTTTATGTTCAACTTCAGTTGGTGAAAGTACAATGTACAGACGGCTGAGGTGCATCCTAAAGCCTATTTGTTGTAGCTCCTGTTTTTCGTCCTGTAAATGTATCGTGGTGTCTTCTATGTTGCCAGAAAGATTTGGGGCGGTTTTCTCCACCGATTGAGCTGGCACGCCATCATAGGAAAATTAACATTGAGTAAGCTTACAGTGTAAAACGCCAATGAAACAAAAATAGGAAAACATCAACATTCAGTTATCAAGTACATGTAACTCAAACCATTTAGATTTGTATTATCAGTAAGTTGTTTTGTAACTGAAATGGTACAATTAGTGTTAGAAGTTGCAACGTCAGGCATGAGTAATTAACACATTCACATAATGAGTAATATATAAGCTTACTGAGTAAAAACTGAAATCTCTATAATCTGTTGTTAAAATGTTAAAATATTTTATTCAGCTTCTGTATAAATCTGCAAAACCCATAAATTGAACAAATTTAAAGGAAATCAAAAATTTCGATTTTTTTAAATGTTCATTAATTAATGGCTTAGTGTCAACTGTTAGTAAAAACAACTCTCAATCTTCCTTTGCACAGAATACATACAATTGATGTATTTATCAGGAATCAATGAAATATTGTTATTTTTATTGTTATTAACTCTAGCATAATAACTCATGCCGAATAACTCGCTCATTATTTAATAATAAATATATTCAGCCAGTCTAAACTCAGTAAACTGTAACTGATCAGTTGACAAAGGAATATATTATTTGTGTTTAGTTTCTTTGCTTTTCATTTTCAGTGAGAAGGTGACTCATAACGTAAAAATGGAGTATGATTTTGCAGACAAAAGAGGAAGAGTAAGTTAAATACTTTGATTTATAGAGCAAATAAGTTATACTAAGTCCTCTTGGTTGAATATTAAAAATGCGAACAGTATTGAATAGAGTGTAAAAATACACAACTTAGTTGTTTAATACACAGTTAGACATTCGTAAATTATATTACTCCAAATGTATTCAATTTAACTGGCCAGTGAATTGTGCATTCAAAAAACATGAATACATTTATAGTTGCAAAGCTTTCTAGCTATGATAATCCTGTGGATACATAGATTACATGAGCTCAAACACAATGAAATTTGTCAGTTGCTAGGGAGAACCCAAGATCTTATGGTGATTTTCATAATGTTCCGTTCATAACACCAGTCGAGTGAAAGGCTCTTGAGTAGAAGGTGGAAAAGTTTTTTATAAAATGTGTGTGGCTTGCAGCGTTAACACAGAATTATTACACTGGAAATGAAATGGCCATCAGTTGTGAGTACACAGCATTAGACTCCAAGCAAAAGACTGACAAACTTGTAAGCATGATACACAATTACCAGAAAGTGATAATGTAGTAAAATTCTTAAAAATCGGCTCCAGAGTCTAGACTTTTGGACACTTATTACAACACCATTACATTGTAATGTTGTTTTTTTTTTATTTTGTCTCCTCAGGATAAGACTCATATAATTTTGGGTTGGGTTTTTTTTTTTTGCTTTTTGCTGTTGGTTTTGCTGTTCTATTTTTGTGCTTGTTCACACAAGTCATCTTTGTATTATTACCATTGGAAACAGAATTATGTGGATTTAAACATTAAGTTTTGCAACTGTCGTCTAGGTCAATCACCAATAGAGGCTAGAGGCAGATCAAAAGACACCACTATATATTTGTGTAAAGAGTACATGTAATCACACTGGCAAAGGACAAAGGGACTCCACTGATTAAAACCGATAAATCATCTCATGTTCTAGATTAAATCTCAGAGACAAGCTTCTAGATAGATTTGAATCTCGAGTTGTTCTGGATAAAAAAAGGCGCATCTCGGGAAAAGGCAATACATGTAACATGTATATTGTGGAGATCATATGTAGCACACATAGATATTTAGGTATGGGTTAAAATAAACATAACCTGAAAAAAGTATCGTTTTATCTTAGTAATAAACCCTGATTAGTCTACCAACTATTCAAAGTTTCCAACAAATTCTGATCTTCTTTTTCTGCAGGTGAGGAAGAAATCGGCAAAGGCTCGGGAGATGGAAGAATTTGAAGAGGAAGAAAGGAAGCATGGTGGGAAGAAAGGAGTACCGGTAGAGGTTAAACCTTCCACATCGCTGCCAGTGCCAACTACCCCTCCTACTCCAACCAAGAAACCTAAACTTAAATTGGATCCAGAGGCTGATGTCAGCAAGTCTCCTGTGGGTATAGGGGTTATGTCCCCTGCTGTGAACCCACCGGTCAGTCCTCAAATAGACCCTCCGGCTAAAGGTAGTGTAATAAAACTGTTACTCAGCTCACCTGTGCAGCAAAGTCCCCCAGCTGGAGGCAAATCAACCAAGAACGATGCAGCAAAAGACTTACACATAGCCAGTGAAACAAAAATTGTTATTAAGGGTAAAAAGCTTAATATTGGAGATGGAGTTGGATCACAATATAAAAGCGATAAGGTGGTAGATTTACCTCCCTTGTCTGTTGATACAAATGTGCAGTCTGCTACTATAGGCGACGAAGGAAGTCTCAAAATGAAATTTATTTTGTCTCCAAAGGAAAAGTCCAGTGATTCTTCAAAGAAAAGTGTTAACACAGAACAGTCTAATAACCAAGCATTGCTCACAATGTTGAAATCAGGCACAGCTAGTGGAGAAAAGAGGAAGATATTGAAAACAAAACGCACTGATATAGACACTGAGACAAATGAAGATGGTAAAGAAAGTGGATCTGAGGCCACAGCAAAAGTCGTTAAGAAAGCTGTAGTAAAACGTAAGCTTGAACAGACTGTTGTTGTTAAGACTAACCCCTCTAGCTCTGTTGAATATTCCTTGCCAGCAGATCAGAGTCTGGATTACATGGATCTTTCTTCTTTTGATTTTGACGATGAAGGAGAGCTAATCATCTCCGAAGATAACAAAACAAAGAAACTGACCAAGAAAGCTGTCAAGTCATCACCTAAGAAGGCAAAACAATCGGCAGAGAATGAATTTTCGCTAGACGGTAATTAATGTTCAAATCTTATGATTCAATAGTATTTACACATTGTCTATACCATAAGATGTCATAGAAACTTTCTTAAAATGTGTGAAACAGTTAGCTCCAACATAGATAGTTTAAGCAGGTTGTTGTGTGGGAGCTTCGTGTGCCCTGTTGCTCTCTGACATGTCTGAGCTAATGGACATCAAGAAGTGGATTTTCTCTAATTGTCCTTGTTTCCTCAACTACAGCATAAAACCGCCAACTACCGAACACACAAATATGTCTTTTTTTTCAATTTTATTAATTTCAAAACAGTTTCAAGTATGTATCTTACTAAAATGAACCATGATTTCTCTTCAGACTCTCAGCTGGCGAGCAGCGACGTTGCTGAACTTGCTAAGCGTGTAAAGACTGCTGCTGAGAAGAAAATGGGGAAGAAAGTCAAAAAAGGGAAAGCACTGAAAGAAGAAGCTCATTCTGTGAGTATAACTTAAGAGTTTTTTCAACTTACAAAACATAGAAGCGAACAGTCTTCTCAAACAATTTGGAGAATATTCGGAAGAGAAAAAAACGACAGTTTTTAAACGAATGGAAATAAGTAAAAACTAATATTCTTAATGAGATATACCCTAAATCCTCAACAGATTGGACCTTAAGGGCACAAGGTTTAAGTAATGTATTGAATTTATCAATGTGATTTTGGAACTTAAAACTTACATAATGCATGTATTCTGGTAGTTTCATGTCTGAACTTTATAAAAATGTCAAGACTATGCTTTTATACAGTTCATAGCCTTTTCGTAATATGAAGTTTGTTGAGTGGTAAAGGGGTTGAATTTGTTGAGCATTTAGGATAATGTAAATATTGTAAATAATAATAATAGTAATAATAATAATAACGTAATAATTAGCATATACATGTAGCTAGTCTCCCTTATGGCCTAGATATGTTAGTAAAAAACAAAAACAAAAAAAATATAAGTAATATAAGTAATTATATACAAGCAAAATTTTCTTTCTCTACATTTATACAAAAATATATACAATATAATATATATAATATACATGGTTATCTAAGGTAAATGAACTCAACATTATTTCATGTTATATATGTAATTATAAATTACAAGAGAATGCAGAATGCCAACAATTACCATTACAATCACGGTAATACCTGTACATTTAACTTCATTGATGTTTTCCTTGTTTAATCATCAGAAAGAGAAAAAGAAACGTCCACCTACAGCGTATATGCTGTGGTGTAATTATTACAGACATAAAGTAGTGGCAGAAACACCAGGGGCTGGTAGGTCGATTAAAGTTTCTTGTCTTTGTTGGTAATTTGTTGGTAATTTCCTAACACTATTGTCTAGTCGTTGTTGTTGTGATCACAACGAAATATAGCTATTTAGTCCTAGCAAATGGGCATTGGTGGGAGCTTTGTATGCCCTGGGGCTCTATGTGCCACGGGCATCAGGAAGCAGACTTGTTGTGGTGTCCTGGTTTCTCTCCTTTAAATGCCCTGTGTTATCCTGTTTGTTACCAGTGTTGTTTAGGGTGGTTTATTTCACCCATTGGGCTGGCATCCTGTCTTATGAGTGAAATAACCTTAAGTACAATGTGAAACCTCAATCAAACACATCCAAGCAAATAGGAGCTTTCCTGTGCCATAGCACTTTCTGAAATAAGAGAATGATGCAACATATTTACTGTTGCGTCAAGGTTTGCATACTCTGCTGGTCATGTGCTGTTAGTGTTATTAATTGTTTTCTATTTAAGGTCGGTTTCTTTCCCCCATTGGACTGGCATGCCGTCTTATGAGTGAAATGACCGTAAGAACGACGTAAAACCCCTATCTAAAAATAAACTCTAATGTGAATGACAGATTTTGCTTTGACAGTTAACTGTTATGTACTTAAGTTGTTAATGTGTGTGATTATTTCAGATTTTGTACAGATAAGTAAGAGGCTTGGTGAACTATGGCAGAATCTACCAGAGAAAGAAAAATTGGTGAGCTTTTAGTTGGCCTTAAGACCGTTAAGAAAACAGATTTCTGAACCAGGGCATTAGCAAGGATTTATCCGAAGAATGTCCAAATTATGGTGTTTGGTGGTAACCAATCCTACATGTATGTTAGCTAGAGATTTGAGGGCCATAGACTTGGATGCTAAACAGTGGAGAAAAGACAAAACAGTTCAAACTCTTCTGAGTCTTTTTTTTGCATGTCTTTACAGACTTTTGTCTGTTTAGCCATATTGCTGGATTTCCTTATTAGCGAATTGAGATAAACCCCAAGATGAGAGTTAATGTTTAGGATTAAATGTATTGTCGCCAAACCCTAGTTTCATTTTTTGTTGAACTGTGTAACTTAAATAAGTGCAGAGCATTTCTATGTTTTAAATTACCTTAAATTTTACACATAAACTGTAGTCATAATAATCTTGAATAATACACACCAGACAAACTCAACACTTTCTTTTTCAATTTGTCAATAATCTTTGCATTAAATATAATTAAAAAAAACCTGCTTTGATTGCAAAGATTAGACCCTTAATCTAAGCCTGGTTTTATATAACAGTCTAAAAGATTTCATATTCTTACTATCATTTTCTCCCTCTTATGATTCAGTCATGGCGGAACAAAGCTAAGAAGAATGCTGGTAAAGGTTCCACACTCATAAGTACTGGTAAGACTGGTGGAAGCCGTACTGGTCCACCGCCTGGTGTAACCTCACAGGCCCACACCACCACTACCAGCACACCCACTATTATAAAGGTGGCATCATCAACAGCCCCCTCCAAAATCAAGCAGTCTCCAGATGATCCTCTCAGTCCAATTAAGGTGTGTATGACAGTATCAAAGCTATCAAGTCAAGTACAGCAACCTAAAATCAACTTGTTCCTTATATCAGATGTACGTATTTTTTCTTGAGTACCCTAAATCCTCAACAAATTTGACCTTGAGGGCACAAGTTTTATGTAATTTATTGAACTCTTAAATGTTACTTTGGAAAAAGAAACACATATTTTCTGGTAGTTTTACTAGCAACCTAAAATCCAGTTGTTCCTCATATCAGATGTAGGTTTTTTTTCTTGAGTACCCTAAATCCTCAACAAATTCTACGTTAAGAGCACAAGTTTTAGGTAATTTATTGAATTCATTAAGTGACTTTGGAAATAAAACACATATTTTCTGGTAGCTTTACTAGCAACCTAAAATGCAGTTGTTCCTCATATCAGATGTAGGTATTTTTTCTTGAGTACCCTTAATCCTCAACAAATTCTACCTTAAGAGCACAAGTTTTAGGTAATTTATTGAATTCATTAAGTGACTTTGGAAATAAAACACATATTTTCTGGTAGTTTTACTAGCAACCTAAAATCCAGTTGTTCCTCAAATCAGATGTAGGTATTTTTTCTTGAGTACCCTAAATCCTCAACAAATTCTACCTTAAGAGCACAAGTTTTAGGTAATTTATTGAATTCATTAAGTGACTTTGGAAATAAAACACATATTTTCTGGTAGTTTTACTAGCAACCTAAAATCCAGTTGTTCCTCAAATCAGATGTAGGTATTTTTTCTTGAGTACCCTAAATCCTCAACAAATTCTACCTTAAGAGCACAAGTTTTAGGTAATTTATTGAATTCATTAAGTGACTTTGGAAATAAA
>JAVFBZ010203170.1:0-13633 GCA_032466195.1 Katharina tunicata
TATAGAAGTTATCAACTTCAAATCTCTTGGAAGTGAATTCCAAAGGCGAGGTCCACTTGTTTTAACAAAATAATAAGCTAAATTCGAAGAATAGAAGGGCTTATAAAGGTTCGTATCGGATTGTCTTGTTTTATAGCGGTAAACACGAGAAATATTAATGAAGTAATTTTGAAGTCTGAGAGGCAACAGTGATTTGTTGTAAACAAAGGTATGAATAAGTGTCAGGATTAGGAATGAATTTAGCTTTGATAAAGTAAGGATATTAAGATTTATGAATATAGGCTCTGTATGCTCGTACTTCGATGAAAAAGTGACGATACGAATAGCCCTTTTGTGTAGGAGCTCAAGAGGGTTCAGATGTGATTTAACCAACTCAAAACAATACTTACTTCGTTGAGATACCGATGGTTGACCAATCGTTTACAAGACCATAATTCTTAAGCCATAAAATAACTCAAGGCCACGTTGACTAAAAATTATTTATCCGGATATAATGGAAAGTTCCATTTTGGATTGACATCTGCAGATATGTAGTTAAAACAAGAATGTAGAAGGAAAGGTTATACCTGGACTAAGGGAACTTTAAGTTTACTGTGTTGTTTGCGATTCTTACGTCTTTTGTGATGGCGTGAAACTCACCAATGGTTCTAGAGAAAAGTTTTATTGAGCTGTATAATCCTGACAGAAGACGTTAATTGTGTCCGACTCAAAAGGTGTCCCTCTAACCCAACCAAAGAATGTAGGCCTCAGCTCACAAAATTAACCCTATCGTGAGAAGACACGTTCTGGTCATTATAATGTCTGTAACCTTCTTCATCCGTCAGTCAAACCTGTTTACAGACCGCAAAACTGGTATCCGAATTCATAAATTCTAAAATACTACAAAAAAATCACATTTAAAATTGTGTGGCATTGTATTTATAGTTATTACATAACCTTAGTACTGGTCTACAGAATTCATTTGATTGAACTTTTTTGATAAAGCAAGAACGCTTATCGTCATCGTACATTTACGCAAAGTGACCCCAAAATATGAGAAAAACAGACGAGAATAGTGTAATCGGCCAAACGTTTTTGTCCTAACATAAATATTTGTTATAGCGAAATCATGGCAGACGTTCCATCTGCTAAGCTGTACTTGGCGTTTTGTCAGGTAACTAAGGAAGCCCAAGAAATGGTCTTTTGTGGAGTTACACTCATGAGGATCACTGAGCATTTGGTTCTCGAAGACGCTGTGATAATTACCATTCCCAAACACGGAACAGGAACATAACATTCTACTTTGAAAGATTAAAGGCAGATTCTATCTCGTTTACGACAGCTGCCCCAGAGATCCAAAGAGCTGATTCATTAGGCCACTCGGTAATGTTTTAAGAGACAAGGGAACTATTCTCTATAATACATGTATCATTAACAGTGGACGAAGAACGCTACCCATTAGAGGCAATTATATGCATTGGCAACAAGAAGGCAGCATCATAAACTCAATAAAAAAAAAATGCGCTAGCATTCATAGGCGAGTTGATTCATCTGCTTGTCCTTATTCAACTGCTACAGGCTAGTGTGGGGATATAAACAGGTATATACGCACAGATTACTCAACACATTCGTTAAGCTGGTCAATTACCGAGGATGTATGGCATTGTAGTCTGGTTCACTAATGCAAGGTATCTCCTATTCACAGGCAAACTGTTGTTTAGTATTCCCAAAAGCCAATTGCTGGCCCAAAACATCTGTAGCAGCAAGACGTCATAGCACGCCTTCCACCAATTATTATCAGTGGAGCTTGTCTCTTCCTAGGTGACATTTATACCTATATCCGCCTTGACGAATTGTCAGTCATAAATGTCCACTGATGCATATCTTCCACTTAGTGGTTCATCAGTTTGATGGTTCGCTGCACTTTTCTATTGTAATAATATGTATTGCGCTCAGCGTGTCTGTGGAAAGAACGTGCCAAATTTGCAACTGAGAAAGCATAGGCGTTTTTAACTATTTCGTTAAAAAATCGGTGACGTTATTGACGTTATTGTTCGCAGATAAGGTAGGTCCGTGTCCGCGTCGTGTCTGTTCCCTTATGGATGTGCCAGTTCATGTTGACACGGAAAGACAAACGTGATATATCGTACACTGATACGACAGCGGACCAACAACAGACACAGTGCACATTTATCATAACATTGAGTTATAAGCGGTTGTCAACTGTATATAGGCCTACCCATTTGTTAAACTAGGCTTGTAACTTTCATTTATTCCTCGCCGGAGGCTCGGAATAAATGAAAGTTACTACCCTCGTTTCATAAATTTGATATCTCCGGATCACTCACTAGAGATCCTCTATGTATCATCTATTCCTGGCAGCAGTATATTGTATTCGTCTTTTGTGTAATGGGTTGTGTTGTTTGGTGTGTTGTTCCAGCTTGAGTCTTAATTCCAGGCTGATTTTAAACTGAGCTTACTTAGAACGTCGTCGCGAGATATTCAATAAGTACGAACGGTTAACAGCAGACTTGAAATGTAGGTGAAAGGGTGTTTATGAAGTGTTCATTAGTCCTGTTGAATTATCCTCAGATAGAGAGTCAAATTAGACAAGGGGTTGATCGCTATACTTAGGATTACAGGACGTTTAGGCGTGTAGCTCTTTGGGTTCAATCAAAGGCATTAATCGAGACTACATCAAGTAATATGTGGATATTAAGTGGTTTGCCTTGTTCTCCGCACATATACAGCCTGGGTGATTGTACACTCAACCCACCGTCATCTTTTCAGACTAGATCAAAGATAAACAAACGACAAGTTCTATATTCTGCAGCTTGAGCCGATATCAAATAAAATCTCAGTCAAGAAATCTAACAATGCCCGTACCACCACAGCTTGAACTTCGCAACTAATGGATATTGAAATATCACCAGAATAATATGTAGCCTTATAGAATTCAGTCATCTCTTCTTTAATTTTACCTGTTAATCTACGTGTCGTCTGCTTTGCGATTCAGAAGGTAAATCTGCCGTCTGCTTTGTTTTATCGATATACAATGGATGAAGAACATACGTCATACGACCATAACTGATAATATGTAATCTTTTTTGTTAAGATCCCGTAGCTTTGATCTTGATGTACACTTGCTATGCCTTAAGCTGATGTATTTTAACATCTATGGGATATTTCCAAAGACCTTGGGTTGAAAGTCTTTTATCATTAAATTATAATCTAATTTTTTTGTGAAAACCAACCTCTATATTATAACAAAAGTACACGAATTACGAAATTCCTATTGCTAAATATACTTTTGTCAACCTATGCTGTATGGGGTGAATTCGTTTATATTTTGATAACCAATGTTTTGAGTGTTTTCACGTGCAGATTGTTCCCCTTTCCGCGGACGCTATATGAAAGGCAAATGTACAAATATAACGTTGAGGATTGTCAATAAGATTGGAACATGCCATTTTACATTTGTTTAAATGTAGGCACGTAGAGGGGAGACTCGGCAATAAAACCAGTCGCATTGATTATCATTTGGACGCCATAAAACTCGGAAAAGACCAGACTTTAGTACTTTTTCAGAAGACATGTTTTATAATATAGAATTAGTACTGACATATTGGGCAAAGATGTTAAATCTGGACGTCTAACACTGATTTGTTTCGGTTATGGCCAGATGACCAGATACATTCGTCGACATAATCGGCCAATGAACCCAAAATGTTGATTTGAATCATACTTGAGAATACTTTATAGTCCTTGTCTTCTATAGCGTATTATTTTATTGATGGATGGATTGCCTTTTCAAATGTGAAAACTGCCATAATGTTCATTTGAGAAAAAAGGTTAATGCCTACGAACCAAGCATGTAAATCATTGCTGTCATAAATTATTTTACTAAATCATTGCTGACACAGTTTGTATAGGATCTAACTTGTTACCAAACGTGTATAAGAATGCTCGAAGGCTTTTACGAACTACGATTAAAGCCCTTGGTAACAATTTTACAACGACATTGTCGCTGATTCATTGCACAGCAGATAGACCATTATCTAAATGGAAGGACCCTAGGGTTTTTATAGACTTGTTGACCGGTTACTTCTGGTGATCAGATATCTCACCCCAAGCCAGTCCTGGAGTAAAACCAGTTACGATGGTCACCGGAAAGCACATGACCCATAATAAAACCTGAACAGGCCTGATTGTCTTGGAATTCCGGTTATATAGCAATGGAATATCACCATCGACAGGAAATGTGTTTGGCCCAAAAGAATACTTTACAGCATGACTTGGCGCTTAACAGTCTCTTTGGTTCATTGAAAACATAACGAATAGCCAAACTTCATCGAGGTAACAATTTGTTTATATAATATTGATCGATTATATTGGTTGAAATATACCATAATTTATACGTTAGTTTATTTCGCTAAAATCCAGCAGCATTTGTATTTCAAATATATATTTTTTAAATGCAATGTAGTAAATAGAATAACGACAAAATGGATAGTTATTTTGGTTACTATACACAATGATTCCAGCGGGTACTAGGAACGGTGGTGTATATTTGCTACTATATCGACCAGCAATTTGTCAAGATGAATCCGCAGTCCTTTTGTTATTAAAGGAAACCATGTGTACATTGACGGAATATTACCAGGTCCAAAACAAACAAAAGTATTTGTTTTATCCATCACAGCACCGAACGATAAAAAAGATTATTATGACGCAAGGGTACGTCGGTATGGCCAATTATATTTTGAATTGACTTCATTGACGTGAGCAAAGTTTTGCTCCTGGTCATAACAAAGATACATGACAGTGATAGAAAACAAAGAAATGCGTATTGAAATGCGTATTGCCCATATTGTATAGCTACTTACAGATAAAAACACTCCAGGATATTGGCAGGCGTAATTGAACGAAACGTCAATTTGAACACCCTGGATAAAAGAAAAGATTGGGTATGCTTGCTGTTAAACTGAGGTTTTGAAATATGACCTTTGGGGTCATGTCGTACAATTTCCTGTTTGATTTAGGCAACGGTTACGCAGGAAATAGTTGCTGCTTTAACTCAACATCACCTAGGCAAGCGACATACACTTCATGTGTTATGTACATCGCTGTCGAGTATCTACCTACATCACGCAACAATATGCATATCTGCAACTGCACCCCCATCGACCAAATAACGTCTTATGGCTGTACAGAGTTCCTAGCAGGGCGATGAACTCTGATGTGTCTGCCTTGGTACCTAAAACAGATAGGAACTGAACGCATTCTGTCTATAAAAATGCAATTTGGATTGTTTATATACATTCAAAAATATATAGGGTGAGTCGACCATATCTGATGTCAAACGTGGGAACCTTTTCCTGTCAATTGACATATTATTAGAATTATGATATTAGAATTTGAGACTTACTGTTCTTTGTTCAGAAGTTCAAATTACATTTACCACGTTCCGGACTATGGTACATATGCAAGCAAACCAGTCATACATTAAAAGCCAAAATGTACCGACAGTAAGTATGATTTAAGAGATTAAAGGGCAAGACCAGCTAATTTCAACAAAAACTCATTATTGTCCATGTGTATTTGGAAAGACAGTTGACCGTGTCACATTTGAAACCGACAAAGCATAGCCGTTAATTATTTATTTTAAAACCGAAACCAGAAAATTCAAATTACAAGATTGACGCACGTTTCTGTGAGAGAGAGATATGGTTAAGAAGTAAGGTTGTAGCGTCATCTCACTTAACTGCGCTGAGTTTTGATTGAGAGACAACAATTATGGTGATTACGTATGCCAGTTAGATCCGGATACGTAGACATGCTGACATTAGGCGTTAAGGAGAAATGACGTGTTTTGTTGTCATCTGCTAAAATCAATGTCACATTTTGTCAATTGGTGCCAATTGTCAACTTTGACAAACTTGCGTTCATTCACGAATGCCACTGTATAAACATCACATGAAGCCCAATAACTAGACAACTCTCATATGCATAATGGTCAAGGAATTTCGGGCCTAGACATAGCCGTTAATTATTTATTTTAAAAACCGAAAAGGACGTTATTGTTCGCAGTGCAAATATATCCTGCTTGTGTCTGTCCTCTCGTGGATGAGCCGATGGATGCTGTTATAATTGTATATGACGTCAATGTTCCAAACGATCCTTGGTCTTGTATTCATGTCATTAGATAAATTTGCAGTCAACAATATGCAGGATGTCTTTCTGCAATTATCTGAACCTCTGAGATAATCGCATAGACCAATTTCCGATTAAATTTTTTTACTCGGTTTCTTGTCTACGGTACTTGGGAAGCAACTCAAGTGAGCCTCGGGCTTTCAACTTCTTTCTTCAGGATGCTGGTTTATGTGAACATAGCCCTGCCTCCGTAAAACTGTAAGCGTTAGGATTGAAACGCCTTGCAGTTACGTATATACATATATATTAGAACAAAAGTCACTGGAATACGCCACTATGTATATGGAGATATTATTTTGCGAGATAAAAGCTTAAAAAAAGTCAACATCAAACTAAGCTTTTAGCGCAATCTCCAATTAACTAAAATGACACAGTCCTAGTGTTTATTTAAAATAACGGTCAGTACCAGAAGGAATATTCACTTTTGTTAACTACTAAGACCAAATTTAGAATGGAAATTAAATAAAACATGTTGATAAATCCATAATAGCTAGAGGCACAGCTAGACTTGACGGTTAATGTGTCTACCGAGTTTCATAAAATTAAGCCTTATAGTGTTCAAGAAACTGTTCCGGAAACAGATTGCGGACGGACAGTAAGACTACGGAAGATGTTCATGCCATAATACTACAGATTTTCATCAGGTTTGTCAAGACGCAATTGACTTCAAATACAAAAAAGGGTGTAAACTGTTTTTGCTTAATGATTGCGAAAGCAGACAAAGTAGCTGACGTTTGCATTTGAAACAGCCCCTGCGAGTTAAATACCACTTATCTGTCGCCAGTTAAATCGGTCGCCGATTTACACATATTGACAAACGTTCTCTCTCTGATATCAGTATTTGAGAAATTGACTTCAACAAAAAATCGTGCATTTCTAGAGACTTAATCTCAGTAGCATTTGTTAAACGCTGTTTATTTGTCATATCTGTCTTATTTGATAAGCGACATAGTCTTTTCAATTGGGGATGTACAAAAGAATTTCTTCGAAGATAATTTCTTCTTCTCACTTAATAGGAAAATGAGAGCGAAATTCCTGAGGACAAGTTAGTAGATATTTTAAACAAAACGCACCCAATATATAATACTTTAATATAATAGTATTCATTTAGTGAAATCGCCAATACCATGGAAGGTGATAAACCCCATTCATACAGGAGATTATGTGTACCGGTTGAAAAACTACCGGTCTTTATCATAGCTGAGTTGTGTGAGTAAAGTTTTTGAAAATGTAGTTTTTAAGCATGTTTTCCACCACCTCGGCAATGATAAACCTCGATACCTATATGGCCTTTTGCAAAGATGCTCAACTATTACTCAACTGTTGGATATATATACTCACAAAGTAAAAGCCTTCAAAAAAGGAAAAAGCGAAATGTGCTTTCGAAACATAAAGCGCGTGTTACCACTTATTCCTGGTTAAAATATGCTCGGTATAATAGTGCGTATAGTATTCTTTTGTCGTAAGTAAAGACTTTGTGTAGCATGCTGTTCTATTCGTAGAGCGTAGATTTATATTTTCTTGACTGCACTGGACAACCGATATTAGTAGTGAACTCATAGTACATAACAACACCATGCATGTTTTATTTATTTATTTATTTATTTGGATACATAGTCAACGGGTTATGACCCAATTACAGATTACAGTAACGCTATATACAGTGCAGGAAAAAATAAGATGATGCATTTACAAAACAAGTGGGTGTACAACAATCACTTAAAATTAAATTAATCAATATGATTCATTAACATATTTCCTGATTTATTTATTAAAACTATAAATACAAGAAAAAAAAATAAACATGTTCAATGTTACACAAGCTATTAAAAGACTTTAAAATCTGGGTATAAAAGAATTTTGACTTACTGAAACTCTTGAATATGGCACATAAAACAACACAGGATTCCTTAACATTTTGCCAGAAAAGGTATTTCTTGTAATAGATATGGGCAGTCATACCTAGCATTTATGAGTCCGTGTAACCGTGATAAATCTAACATAAATCGACGATCTTTAAAACTGTTCAAGTCAAAGTAATAACATAGTTCTAAAAATGTCAGCTCAGAATTTCCATTACCAAATTTATAGTATAAATACTTAAGAAAAAAATGTTGAATCCTTTCCAAACGCGCGATGTGACATTTGGCTGTAGGTGACCAGATTTGGGAGCAGTATTCTACAATACTTCTAACGACAGATGGAAATAAAGATTTTATTGAATTGACACATTTAAATGATCTGCACAATCTTTTAATAAGACCGACCATTCGATGGGCCTTAGAACAAACATTATCAATATGATACGAAAAATTCAAACGAGATGATATTAAGATCCCTAAATCTGTCACCTTCTCTACTCTATCCAGTTTCAAATTACCATACGAATAATTAAAAAGCAGAGGCTTGGTTTTCAGACTAAATGTTATACAGTGGCATTTCCCTGCATTAATCGACAATTTCCAGTTGGAACACCACTTAATGATGTTACAAAAATCCCGTTCCAGTAGTTTGCAATCATTAACAGATTGGATTGCTTAAATATTTTTGAATCATCAGCATACATGGACATATTTGAGAATTGCAATACGCTGGGGAGATCGTTAATGAATAAAACAAACATAAGAGGTTTCATGATGGAGCCTTGCGGCACACCAGACAAAACTGGAAGAAATGAAGAGTAGTGTCCAGTTAGGACAACACGTTATTTCAGGTTTTCCAAGTAAGACTCACAGAATTTAAGTAAAGATCCATATATACCATAACATTCTAGTTTAAGCAAAAGTAGTCTGTGACATACAGAGTCAAAGGCTTTAGAAAAGTCAATATAGATTGAATCTACTTGTTGTTTGTTATTGACAGACTTAGAGAGATAATTAACATAACTAACTAAGTTTGTACATGTAGAGCGTCCTTTAACAAAACCGTGTTGGAAATCAGTCACTTTATGTTTGACATGTTCATAAATATTGTGGTGAAATATACGCTCCAAAACTTTAGATAATAGAGGCAGAACAGATATAGGCCTGTTATTATTGACATCATTCTTGTCTCCGCATTAAAAAATGGGAATAACATTACCCTCCTTTAAGGTAGAGGGAAAAAGTCCACTCGACAAAGATTTGGTCAAAATAATAGAAAGGGGCAGAGCTATTTGCGCTGCACATTCTTTGAGGACAATGCCTGAAACATTGTCTGAGCCACAGGCCTTTCGTACATCAGTTGTGCTTAAAATATTAAAAACATCATCACACGTCACGTTTATCGAGTAAATACCGTCCACACATCCAGTACAAGTATAATCAGGAGCGGACCCGTCATCCCTACAGAACACAGAGTGAAAGTAGTCATTTGTTTTGTTTGGCAGGCCTACATGTACATGTCTGTATTCCTTCCCACTTACCACCAGTTTTATTGTGTAAGATATGTTTACGAAAGGAATCTAAGATATTAATCGGTGTTGGAACCAGTATTTATCTATATAAAACGGATTTGCTGCGGCATATTTTAGAGCCGTACTCTTAACGAATAGAGAGGTTGCGCGCTACTGCTTCGATTTTGTCACGGGAGAGAACCCAAACTAAAGTTAATCTTACGCAGTCACCAAGTCGGCTTATATTGGACTATATCTTGTTTCAACCATCACCATCGATCTTGATGCCCCATTTACATAAAATCGAGGCTTTACGCAATAAACTGTTCAAACTCCATCTGCTTGTCATCGATCTGCTTTCGCCGAAGTCTACTTGGGATATTAAGGCTAGTAGTTCCATCCTTGCCTATTCTCAGACCAATCTCGGGTTTTGTGTGAGACCCCTTTCCTCATACAGTGATTTAGCTAGGATGTTGTGTTCTAGAGGAATAAAACCTTCATGCTGACCATTACCTGTTGCATTATACTTGAGCTAAAAATAAGTATAGCTAGCTTAGGTTGCAATTTTATAAAATTGATGAATTGAGTTACCTGATATTATACACTACTGTTTTCATATCCTTCAATCATTTCATATGCCAATTTTAAGATCAGAATCATATAGTCGGGTTATTTTGATTTGCATTATTAAATAGACTCTTCAAAATAAATTATCTCTTCCGATCAAGCGACAATCAGTGTTGGAGAGAAATCACCAGCCAGATTAGTTTTTATTTAAGTACTGTTTTATTAGGCTTAGTTCCTTTTATTTAATATTTATATTTTGATGAATATCATGAATTCCTTCAGCTGTTTTTCAATGCGGTGTAATAACACTTTTGTTTTTATATCTTGTTATTACATTTCGAAAAGTATTGCACCAACGGCCTTCGTTGCTATCATGACGTGACAGAAAGACGCACTCTATTTGAGCAGGCAACAAAAGGATGACGTCATTTGACGTTATGAATTCCTCCACGTTTTGAATAACGTGATGGTTGTCCGAACTCTAATTTGAAATTGTCTATGCACATTAGGTAAATGTGATGTTTTATGTTTTTTTGCGTCGATATAAATAAAAAAAAGGAATATTACCCATTTTGTTTTTCTCTTTGATAAAATTTATTCATTATCCCTTTACATATATATAAATATTACCCATAGAAGTTTGAAAACAATCATATTGCTCAAGTAAATGGTGGAAGTAATAACACAGTCTACGGTTTGCATCTGGTGAATCATCATTTCCACAACTTACTCGAGCAATATTAATGGTATTCAAACTTCCTCTATGTCTTATCTGCGCTTCTTGTCAACATGTTACTGCACCGCAAATCTAAATGCATGCTCCATGCAAAGGTCTTTAGTTGGCAGCATTATTAACACTGCTAACCGCTACCAAGGAAACAACAACTGTCAATACATTTAGGTGTTTAGTAAAGCTGTTAACTGGCTTCGTAGACGGTACGTGGCATTACCTTGATGACCTCAAATCAGTAAACTGATTATTCGACAAACAGCAGCAATTTCAAACGGACAAGAAAATATTTTCAAATTTCATAACAAAAGATGATGGATACACTTTTTGCGTGTTTCAATGTAAATTAATAAACCACATATGTGACAGTTTATGTATACAACGTGAGCAGAGGTATACATTCGAGGTATTAGAGTCGACCCGACAAACCACTGCATGAAATGAATATGTCAGGCACTCTGCTACTGGAAAGCTTTAAAATGTTTATTAACTAATACAATTAGTAACCAATATTTAGAGAATGACGTGTCTTTGTATATTTAGTATAGTACAGTGGTTATACAACATCCTTACATTTCAGGCCATTCCCTTATGTCTGGGCTGATGATCTTAATTAACCTCGAATTTACTCGTTTCGCTACACTAAAAAAGCACGAACAGTTTGTAGTGTGGTTACACAATGAGAAATAATTTTGAACACCAATGTAAAGACAAACCGCACATTATTTATCACGCCTAGTTGGATTTGTGGATTGATCAAATGACCCGTTAACACCACTAAAAACACGAGAATAATATTATTTAGTAGTTCCCACACTTTGATATTTTACAGATATACTTTATGTCTGAGAGACTCATTTGTTCCCATAGAATTACTCTAGATGTTATGTTAAAAAGGAGAAACAGTAACGAAGGTTTGGTAAATGGTCGTCTATTTCCCTTGTATTCATCGATAATAGCGGTATTGTGGTCGATAATAAAACCCAGCTACATGTAGTCCTTGTGTCTTAACAACTTGTTTACTAATAAATATATTCAACGTAGACGAATATAGCATCCAGGATTGTATATTGGACACTTATCTGCTACTGCGTTGAAGAAAAATTGAAATCGATATAACCACTTCTTTCTTTGTACCTTTCTGTATGTTCATTTTTTCCGTCTGATGCTGTTCCACTAACCCTTGGAAGTTCTTAAACACAAAAGGGTAACTGAAAATATATAAATGACGCTCGATTTGTATAGTATATGTAAACTTTCAAGTGAATATATTCCAAACCACTTTGCTTAAGACATGAGTAGACAAAGGTATACCTGTCATAGAAAAAGATTCTTTTATCATCAAATAATTTGTCAATGTTCATATTGGTTCTTCTCATCGTATTTTATGAATTTTACAGGATAACAATTTCCGACAAGAAAATATTTTTCACTGCCATTTGGTATGTCAGGTAAAATATCTTCAAATCGAGTTTTTGCTATTTCGACATATAAATCCAAGTAGCATCAGTTCGCAGCATCAGTTCGCACTTGTGTTATTTGACTTTAGTCCGGAATCGTTCACTGACAGCTTAAAGTAGTGCAGGACTTATTAAAGGCTAGTACAATACATACATTGTCTAACGTATTAGACGTGAAGGAGGTTTTTTTTATAAATAATTGTCTATTTTTTGTACATTACAAAAATGAACAGGAAACTTCTCTCGTAAAGAGTTTGGCTTTGATGTCCATGCATTTATTCTATGTCTGGTCTTTTATTTGTTTATTTAATTTCCAAACGCACATGCAAAAGTATGTTATACAACTTTTACGAAGTCCAATTAAGTAGAGCGATAGTGCATACAATAAGGGCCAATAGTGACCATTATCTTCTTAAATTTACTTTATTTGCTGTATATTTAATTCAATTTAATTCGTTATTTATTTAACTAGTAATAGCCACAGCGAATGGCTACAGTGTCTAATATATGGTAGGAACATACGAGACAAACATAGGTGAGCTTTATTGGAATAGTTCGTTCTTCAATAACGACGGATTGTTTTGTAAGCTTCTGCTACTAATTCCTAAATGTACCTAAACTTCCACAGTCCATCCAACAATCTATCGAATGTATATATTCCCAGTGCTTAAAATACAGAGTAAGTGACGCAATCTGGTCGAACCACTGCTCCTATCGCACAAAAACAGTCGGTCGTCGTCTTTCTTCCATTGCTTTCAGTGTCTAAGTAAACAGAATTGCTTGTGCTGAGAGTAACAAAAGGCTTAGTTCAACGAGTATTTCTTCCCGCGATATAACAAAAGGAACGCGTTTTCCTTTCGCCTATTGACAAAGCAAGACGTTTTGATCGATATGAAAAGACGATCTAGGAAATAGCACCTTTAAATACAAATCCGTTTGTAGCAGAAATCTTTATATATAAACGAGACGAGTAATTTGCTAATGCATATTGACATTTGCTATCTTAAATTCAAAGGGAGCGATACAAAAGGTACAAGTTAAAGAAGCAAACTGCAAGGCAGATTTTCCCTTAGATTAAAAAAGCAAATTTCAACAACTGTGCTCAAGTAAAAAATATATTTCTGTCTGAATAACATATATACAACTGCGACCAGAGTTCGAATCAACATTTCCTTTCTCTACATCTATACAAAAATATATAGAATTGAATGCTCTCTTTAGGTTATTTCGTTTTCGATCTACACTCTTCAAAAAAAGAAACGCAAAATGAAATTCAAAAATGATACTTACAATTTTGTACACATATGTTAA
>JAVFBZ010203181.1:0-15720 GCA_032466195.1 Katharina tunicata
GCAGGCTTCGAAGCATGTATTATTAAAATATGCCTCAAAGCCTTGACATTTTGTGCTGTGTGCATTTATAAACTCGCCTTTAAAGAAAACCATGGTAACATTGAAAAGTCCGGCTCCGTTATGACTTGCGTAGTACTATCAGGTATATATTGCCCAAATTTCAGAACAAACCTAACATTATTGACAGAGAAATAGTCCGTTTAGTTAGTGTTACATCAACAACAACAAGAACAACAAGAACAACAACAAAAGCGCCAACAAGAGAGTGAGTAAGATCTAGACCCCGATCACCACGGGGTAAAAAGTAGTCTGCATTGCTAAATCAGGTCGATGCAATGTTTTCATGTCTCCCTTCTCCAACACAGTTGAGGTTTACAAAGGCTAAAATGGCAACAAAAAGGTAGTTTGTTTGGTTGGTAGTTTGATTAGTGGTCCACCTGTTAGACGACTTTGAGTTGCCGGTGTATGGTGGAAAACCGGGACGAAACCTTGTAAAAATCACCCCGCGAACTCCGCAGCCACTAAAAACTTGCCTTATATACCTAAGGTCTACAGGTGAGATCAAACCTATTCCGATTACAGTGAAGGGGACTCCGTAGTCCAACGCTCAACCACAGAGCAATGGTGGCAATATTATAGAGAGAAAATTTCCTGATAACCCCTATCCAGTGTTAAAGTAATCCTTAAAAACAGTGGGTTGCTAAGGTTGCAACGATTTAAGAAATGATATAGACAAAAGAAATATTGCTTCACTGCTTAAAGCTGATAGTTATCGATCTGTCTTGGTAGATTATAGGTAGGTCTTATAACCGATCGTTTAATGTCTTCAAGAGCAATAATGCCTTTACATTTAGTTTTCTGTAATGTGTATTCCAGAGATGGGTCTGATATTGTGTCGAGTATTTTGTGTTGGAGGTCTGAAGGTTTAATTGGGATGTCTGAGCCACTCGGATAGCGGTGATTGAGCTCAAGCTCTGTGGGACATTTGTCATCGGTCTCTGGAAGTTTTGCTTCTCGAACAGCCCCTACCTCGTTATCGACACTATCTTTAAACGCTGCCTCAAGCAAGCCCAAGTAAATTTGGATGAAATTGACAGAGTAATGGGTCGATTGAAAACCGCCAAATGGCATCAGGAAGGCAAAAATAGGCTTAAGGGAAGCCGGAGGTTGTTTTCAAATCCCCAAAGCCTCTATTAGCAATCGATGGAGGACAAGTAGCGAGGGAGTATGGATTACGTGTCCGTTAAAACACTCCAGTATTCTGAAGAACAGTAAAAATCCACTTTTTTCCCGTCACGGGTGAACAGTAAAACAATTTGCCAGGATAGAGTACAGAGAAAATCGGCGACTCATATTACACTTATGTCGATAACTAAATCTGAAACCCATTGTTTAACATAACGGCTCTTCAGAGCTTCAATCTTTTTCTTTCACATTCCATAGGTCTTTGAAGGGGTATATATTTATTACTGGCAGGATGCCATTGAGCGTTGGCTCCAAAACAGATCTGTTAGTTAACATTTTAAGACGAAACTTGTTTGACATTACACTATGAACAATGAAAAAAAAATATGTAAGTAAAATTCAAATGAATGTAGAAGACGAAGGGAGCCTATAAAGAAAGAATAAAGTTCCACATAGTTTAGCTATCTTTTATCGTTCATAGGGAATTGTTCATACTACAATTACCGATAAATATTTTACTAGCTCCATCTTGTTCATTTTAAAGGCATTTGATTTAAACATCATTTATAAGACGGGGATCACCTTAAGCCAAAGGCTTATCTTCTGTCTCCTGAGAAAAACATGGCTTACATTCAATTCATAGTTGGTGCATTAAAAAAACAACATTAGTGCAAGTGCAATATATACAGAGGGTAACCGTAAGAAATGTTATGATTATAATTTGATGGTAGTATGAATAATAATAATATGTTGTATGTGTGTACATTATACATGAATAGAATCACTTTGACACTACATACATGTATGTAAATACGATAAATACACATTTATGTGTTCTCTTTTTAGCACCTCTTACATAAGTGTGCATTATTATGTGAACAAATTATTCTATACGCGTTTCATGCTAAGCATATAAATCCACACGCACCCATATGATGTTCATAGATGTACTTGCGTATACATGGAAGCCAACATATATTAAGATAGTAGTAGATTATAAGCGTAACTTACATATGTATATTAATTCACTATTCGTCGAAGCACTCACATTATGTCGTGAAGCGTATGGTTTCCTTGATGTAACAAAAACACAATTTACAATAAATATGTTAGCTTCAGTGGACAAAGCTTCACATCCATACATCAGTAACGCTGGTGGTAATTCATCACTGAAACCATATTTGCGTATTTTATTTAGCAATGAGGTCATTTGCTAAAGGAATTGAGGACAATGTAGGAGTGTGTTATCTTAAAGCAGACATGATAACTTACAGACACCGAACAAGAATGAATGACGGAATAGTTTGTTTGCTAACCTGTAGACTGTAAATGTACTGCTTAATTGTTCTTGGGCAGAAGGCTCCCGTGTCCTGGTGCTCTCTGAGCTGAGGGACATCAGGAAGCCTTTTTCTTATGGTGTACCATATAAATGTACTGTGGTGTATTTCGTGTTGTCTGCGTCGTATAGGATGGTTTCCGTCACTCATTGGGCTGGCACCCCGTCATATGAGTGAAATAAACTGAAGTAGGAAGTAAAAGCCGAATCAAATACATAAAACAATCAGTTGTGATTCTATATGATTGACGTTAAACACCACGTAGAAAAATGATAGTGCAAGTAGCTATAGTGAGGATGGATTTCGCGCAGTGTAATTCACACCGGTATCCCAGAGAACTGTAAAAACTAACATTAGTCTTTGGTGGCAGGAAGCAGGGGGAATTAACTCACAGAACAGGACGTAGTTAAAAAGAAATCACCGGCTCAAATTGCACACATATCGCCAGTGGAATCTAAAGTCCTTTTGTATCCAAATTTTCACAAATATATACTTCGAAGGATTAGTCCTCGTGGTTTAACTTCAATGCCTACATCTAAGCATGTTTAAATAATTTCTCCAAATTGCTTTGCAAGAAAAAGATGCAATATTTTCAAGCGTTTAAGAAAATAAGTACAAATGAACCAGGAACTGATTACAAGCCTAATTTTACTGTAAAAACAATCGTGTTATAAGCGCTATTAGTTACGTGCGACGGGCTCCGTCAAAAGTTGCGCAATCGTTCAAATAACAATAACGCAAAGCTTTGTGTGCCGATCTGATTAAAATTGGCAAACATTTAGCATTTTAAGATCAGCGTCACCTCCCACACTTAACAAACCCTACACCACGAAGAAGAAGAGTAGTAGCGACCAGGGACTCAGTATCTGATCCAAAAAGGAATATGAATATAACTACGGTAATAAAATGCTGATGTCCAATGGAGATAACATTGGTGCCTGTGTTCCCACTACAGAGTGGTAGCTGTAACACTAAAACTGACGACATATAAAACGAAATGTGTCTCAATTTAATATAATGAATGTAGCTTTAAAAACGCTTTATCTCAATCAAATAGAATAAAATATTAAAGCCCTTGCTCGAGGCTTTTTGTAGCGTATTGTCTGCATGCCGCGGGGAAGCTTATCTTTAACATCTTGACGACAGTTACACTGATAGCTGTGTTATTGGCATGGAATTTAATATGGCTCGGATGGGATGTATACTGCCAATTAACGTACAAACATATGTCGCGATTCATATACCTTCCCTATCTCTCGTTATTTATTTTTTCTTCTTAATATATATTTTTTTGTAAATGTAGAGAAAAAAAATTGCCTCCACCGGGATCCGAGATCGGGTCTCTTGCTAGCAAGGTCAGCGCTCTAACCGACTGAGCTACAGAGGCTCACGGTAGAACGAACGAATTTTTATCCAGGTAAAGGCGGCGAATCTTTCTCTACGGTAAGCACTGACACAGGTACACTGAAATAGTGTCCTTTTTATCTAGAAATTACCCACAAATGTTTTGCTTATTTTGAGTTATTCTGATAATCTGGTGCTGGCTTATATATATTTTTGTATAAATGTAGAGAAAGAAAATTTTACTAGCCTCCACCGGGATTCGAGATCGGGTCTATGGCTAGCAGGACCAGCGCTCTAACCGATTGAGCTACAGAGGCTCACGGTAGAAGGAACGAATTTTTATCCAGGTAAAGGCTGCGAATTTTTCTAGAAATTATCAACAAATGTTTTGCTTGTTCTTACTTATTCTGATAATCTGGTACTGCATATATATGTAAAGTATATGTATTTATAAATGTAGAGAAAGTTAAGTCAAGTGAATATGTCTCTACAAGAATGACTGTCACAGGGACACTACATATTTGTTTGTTTATTTGTTTATTTGATTGGTGTTTAACGTCGTACTCAAGAGTATTTGACCTATATGAAGACTTACTAATTTGTGTTGCCAGTGTATGGTGGAAAACCGGGAAGAAACCTCGTAAAAAAACAACCCCGCGAACTCCACAGCCACCGGAAATCTCCCCTCATATACCTACGGTTCACAGGGGGATCGAGCCTATTCAGTGTACAGTGAAGGGGGTTGGGCACTAAATAAGCGTCTTGTATATTTATATTATTTATAAATGTTGAGGAAGACAATTTTGGTTGCATCCACCGGGATTTGAACCGGGATCTGAACCAGCGCTCCATTTATATTTACAAAAATACACAATGCACTTTTAGCCAGAGACCGGGTTTGAATCCCGGTGGAGACAAGCAAAAAAAACGTTCTCTACATCTATATATTTATTAACAACAAATATTCTTATTGTTTGGGTCATTTCGAAAAACAGGTTTTGGTGTTTTTAAATGTATAATTGTATAGAAACAAACGGTTTCATGCCTACACCGGGATTGGAACTCGACTTTGTTCATGATTTGGTCATGACCAGTATAAGTATACATATTACGATCTGCCAAGATCACGAAGAATACAGCTTGTGTTTTGCCAGTGTCGAAGAAGGTGGTGTCTGAACTTCAATCATTGTTCTGACAGGCCGCACGTAAGAGTGAAATAGGTTTAAAGGCGTAAAACTACTATCAAACAAATAAAATATAAAAAAAAATTATAACGGTTTTAGACTGTAAGAAATCCCAAATACAGAATATTTTAATTAACCATAATGCGAACAGCGAATCGTGCATCCTTTTTCTTTTATTAAAAGAAGTATTAAAAAAGGACTACTGTTTGTGATTACTGATTCAAAAACTTCGACATTCTTTACGATATTTTTGTCATACATGTATGGTAATTTACTGTAGTATATATCGGCCGTTAATTGGTCCAGCTAGGGTTTTAAGCACATCTTATTCCCTTTGCCACACGCCAATTTATGTCACCAACCAAACGCTGTCTACTACCTATAGCGGTTGATCACATATTCAAATACATAGATGAACTATTTTATTTTGTTTGAAAGAGAAACGACCGCATATACTGACAGTAACAGAGGAGTTTTTTTACATAGCAAGACAATTTGGAAACCACATTGAACATATTGTTACACCGCAATGTTTACTGTGGTTTATAACTGCCTCACTGGCACTGTTTAGGGATGACACATTGCCATCGTGATTCTATGTATGTACACAGAGGCCATAAAATAACGAACACTGGCAGATTGGTCAATTTTCTGACCGTTATTCTAGGAAATAATCACGATTTTATGTTAGGATAATGAGACTATTTGAGGCTTCATCTAAACATCCGATCAAAATACTTGCCACCATTGAGCTAATCGGATACAAAATGTGAAAGCATTAAATAGAGCCAGGGCCATAAATTGGCTAATCTGGTCCGACGGGGCTTCTGATAAAATCTCGTTTCGAGTTTGGAGCAATACAAAGGATGACCCGGGTTTTTTTAAATGATTACTCAATGCGCTTCCATAAACATTTTCTATGTGTCGTCACTAATTAGTTAAATCCAACATAGTCTTTAATGTCGAGATTTATAGCTCGGTTTTGCTGGACTGTGGTTTGTTCTAATGATAACATGTCAAACACGAACAACCTTTAACTTTTCGACAAAAAAAGTATTATAATCCCCCAGTGTTCCACTCCTTGTTACATTACAGAAATAAAGTCTTTCAGTCTTTCTCAGTTGTCATACCAATATTAAGGTAAAACATTATCAAAATTCCAAAAAGGCTAGAACATTAGCCTAAACGAAATGCTTGTTTTTGTTTCCTCTAATTGCACAAATCAAATACAAGCAATGAAGGCAAAAAACTGTTGGTTTTTTTTCTTGTCTTTTTTGTTAGCCGTGGCGGATAAATATTGTTGGATGGAAGGGAGACTACTCTGTAGTGACCTAAAACATCATCAATCGGCAAAACCTCGTGTAAATTCTAGTTGTTTGGCCGTCACCACTTAGCTCGGCCGTGATAGATGTATGAATATGTATCCAAATGGTACATTTTGTTCGCCGGAAGCCTATTTACCGCCGTATGGACAATGAACACGTGAGAAAATATAAGGTGATTGAGGGAATTTCATATGGTTTTAGATGCACAATATTTAGTTTAGGAGTAAATAATGTTCTGAATGAAAACAAATAGAAACTGTGGAATCAGTCTACATTGGCAGTTTGACCCACCGGCTGTCAAAAAGTTCCGGCTAAAATGGCGCTTATCGTATCACGTCCGAGATGATGTGCGCAGTACATTCGATGGCTTCCGAGTGAAACATAATAGCTTTTCAAATACATTGTCCCGATAAATTCCACCGTAAAACGGAGAATCAAAATATTCTCCTTTTATCGAGTCTTTGACTCAGAGGTTTTGACTGGCCATCTTGTAGTGCGCATAAAAAAAGATCTCGGCGTGTATTTTGCGAGTAGGTTTACAATTGATTGTGTGGGACTGCGTTGCCATTTTTTAAGTGCTGGTATAAATTCTTCAAAATCTCGAGAAAAGTACGAGCCTATTTAAGTATGACCAAATTCAGGTCTGGTCAAATTTAATCACTGAGAGTACATCAAACGAATTGTGTAACTCTGAAGCAGAGAATCAAAGAGTTCTCCCCGTTGTCCAGTCTTTCGATCTAAAATAAAGGCTGGCCATCAACGTTGATATTAACGCTGTAGATAGATTTTGAATTCATCTTCTGTACTGGGAGATGGTGAAAATCTAAATCATCTTACTGATAGGGTAGGACTACTTTATAATAAGCATGTAGTTTATCTACCGTAAATTGCCCTGGAATTAATCGACACAGTAACAAGGTCAATTCTCTGTTTAACTGTGAACCATTAAGTTGCAAATTGTGTCACAAATCGATCCCTCTCTAGCCCACTTTGGAGGACAACAGTACAACAACATTGTTTGGACGAGGTCGTTATACAAATTGTTCCACTTTCAACAGCAGTTAATTTGACTTGCATGCAATAAAATGTTATATGTGGTTCCAACAAACATTTTGGATGGAGTAAAAGTGTTTAACCCAGCAACGTTTAATTTTATATTATACTATCCTGTATAACCTGTGCTCGTTTTAATTTTCCAAACAGTTTTTGAGTTTGTATGAATTGTTGGCTTATAACTAGATTGGATAATGCTGTGGTAAGAATTTTGGTCTTTACATGAATTCTCATCCTTGTTATTATTGATTTACATATATTGATTATTAGATTATGGATTTTCAAATAATAATGTCATATAGAACCATATATTTTAAAACGTAGACAATAGAAATGTGTTGTTACGTATTAGGATCTACTTTTTTGTTTTATCAGGTTAGAATGGTGTATAAGTCTTCCGTATCGGAGATAGATTGTGTGTCTAACACCTCTGCCGTCTTTTCGGTACCTAGTCAAAATCCACGACGCCGTACCAAAATGACGACAGAGTTAAACACGCAATCTACTACCTCTATATCCGTGTTAAACCCCCTGCGTAAACCCTCTACAGATGGAATTATTTACCCGCTGTCGAAATCTCGCACTCGGTCAGAGCACAAGGGAAATAATTTTGACCATAATAATCTGTCGGTTATTCCCCTTTCTTAGGATCATGCCGTGACACACTTCGCGCATCTTTGGCTTGACGTCGAAGATGTACGAATCTAAACCTGTGTGAATCACATTTTATCTCTGATTACGCTATTTTTGTCGGGCTTCTACATTTTAGCCTTCAAACTGAACTAAATGTGACAGTATAATTTAGAAACGAATATTGCAGTAAGAAACGTAAAGATTTATCTAATCACAGGTTTGGCAAATCCATGCAAAGATGATAATAATAATTTCAAATAAGTTCCTGACGTAACTGGAGGTGAAGTCTCGCAGAAGATTCCTGAGTAAAGTTTAGAATTTATTTGAACCATAAGAACTTCCGTTTTATTTGATCGAAAATGTTTCTGGAAATAAACAGTGGTTTTTCTTTAGTTTTGTATCTCCTGTTGCATGTTCTTTTTAGTTGACGTTTTGGGATCAGTAGGGAGTAAATGAGTCGAAGATTTTGGGCGATGTGATGTTTAAGCCTTATTAGATCAGCTTTCATGTATGAAGGCTATCGAGCGAGGCCTTATTCGGCTGTTGTTGACGTCGTGAAGCTGAAACGATTGAGTCTATCATCTGTGATGGGCGCTATTTTAAAAATTCAACCATCATGACCGGTCAAGCTCAGACCGAGAATACGACAAAGACTGAATAATGCTAGAGGTTTTCGCCCAACGAAAGTTTAAGAGTGTGCACTCTTGTAAAATTAACGGTGTTCTTTACCCATTTCTCCAAAAAGCGCTTAGAGGATCCATGTCTCAAACGGACTAATCCGCTGGCTTGGTAATTTTTCATAGCAAAAATAAGCCGTATATCCCTCTCTGAAACAAACACAGTATAGTTTGCGCATTTATGATAATAGTAACACAATGGACTATGGACTTTGCAAGAAGCATTAGACATCGATATTCTGTTGTATTTTAGTTTCTTGTCGCAGGGACTAAGTATTCCTTATATATTTAAAACTGCTGGTCGTGATTGAGTAGTAGATTCAACAGTGTTCTGTGATGTTTCCGTAACTGTAAATACATAAGGATTTGTTCGATTGGGGTCTTGCGCCGTACTTAAGATTATTTCACTCGTTCCAGGAAGAAGATTATTTAAAAAATGAAGGACATTCTGCAATAATAAGCGATGTATGTTAACTTTGACCTTTTCCCTGAAATCCCATGCTGCTGTTTAAATATTTGTACATATAGTAATTATATAATATTTCATAGATGCTTTAAAAATGAATTTTTGTGAATTTAAATTTGTTTGAAATAAGGTGATGACAAGTGCGATAGCAAACGATACGTACATTAATACTATTAAAATAGCAAAACAATTAATGTAATGTAATACTATGATCATCGGGACAAAATCCAACTCAATGCTCTTAACAGGTCATACATGATGCACGTTGTCAGTTTGTATATAGTTTTTGAAATGAAAACAGTCGGAATGCAGCAACGATGTATCAATTCTCTTCCTCGTTTATTAAACTTATTCAAGCCTTATCCAACTGCCTCTTTCGGGCGGTATGTCACACTAAGGGAGACTACTCATGTACGCCTCATGGCTGCGCCAAATGCATCTGATACGTAAATTTCACTAGTGCCTTGTTACCTGAGCTTCACGAGGTAAAGACATCGTAAGATATATGTTAACTGTAGCAAGTTTGTGTATATTCGCGAGCCCTTGTGTGAAACCCCTAAAAAAAGACACGATGCGAGAACGCAAAATATCGAGGTATGATTAAGAGAATTTACTCATCAAATTTTCGCGTTCTCGCCTAGCTTTAGTCTTTCGCCATTTAACACGAGGGCACAGGTCACGACTTCGCTAGGTTATTTCTAATCTTACGCTCTATGGCCTTGATCTATTTTTTTAATAAATCGTTTCTTAACCTTTTTTTAAAATTGTTTACTTTATTGCTTTCGGAAAGGAAACTTTTCTTGCCCAATCTAATACGTAAGAGTAATCGAGACTCCGGTGCAACGTTTTGATCTAGATGCTTAAGTTTTCAAGCAATAAACCAGCAGTTGTCATCCATAAAGGCTCCAATTACTCTTATTGTCTTAACTACTATGTTCCTATGAAAGAAGCTTAATATAGTGGTAATGTTTAAAAAGCAACAGTGAGTATCGGACTAAATAAAATAAACCATGTGGCAAGTCTAATTAGATTTTGGTCAATATAAGGAATTTATTTAAGATGTTTATCAAAAAAAATTTTTTTTACTTGCTTCCAGAGGTTGTATAAACTCTATATGTTGCTCTGTTTTTACGCTGTCAATTTATGTGGCATACCTAACGGGAGGAGCGAGACACCGACAATAACGAGCCTCGCATTTTACGTTCTGTAACCTACCTGAAACAAACTGAGGCCCGAGAATGCAAAGCCATATCACAAAAACGCCAGTCGAGATTTGAAGTTGATAACCGTTATCTTCGTTGGTGTTCCCGTCTTTGTGGGGTTTGTAAGAGCTAGAAGATCGCAAACTCAAGAATGTGCAGATTTGACATATATCACGTTGTTTGTTTTTAGAAAATCAAAAAGTGGCCGGACCCATCCATCACATACAGCGGGGACAGTGGGTCATCACATAGTACATAATGTTTATTTTTGCAAAGAAGGCCCACTTGATGTTTTTGTTAGGATTCAGTCTGTGTGAAAATTTCTTCATCTTTTCTGTACTAAAGCACATTTAAACATATTTGTCATATTCATTACTATGTTGAATTGTCCATGTCGTCTACATTTTTAAATGTAAAATATAAATATCCAAACTTTACCTAATGTCATTATGTATTCTAGTTAGGAAAGAAACCACTCTTAGCGACATTGGCAACTCCCAAGACACCATTGCACATTTACAGGACACTGTCGTGTGCTGAACTATGTACGCTGTTACAATCACTGTTGCAATATAATTCCAGTTTAAAAAAAAAAATCTTTAGAAACAATATTTACTTCTTTGAAAGAATGC
The DNA here is from genome assembly GCA_032466195.1 of Katharina tunicata. Lineage (NCBI taxonomy): Eukaryota > Metazoa > Mollusca > Polyplacophora > Chitonida > Mopaliidae > Katharina > Katharina tunicata. Next base: position 11,039 of record JAVFBZ010203181.1, read on the forward strand.
ACAATTTTTAAGTAAAAATTAAACCAACGACCCATTTCTAGATACACAATTTTTTAACCGGTTTTTGCCTTATTCGTTAAATTTTACTTCAACTGTGACATTTCTTTCAAATTTGTTTTTTCAAAAATAGTTATTGTTGGACTGTTCCTTTAAAATCTGGTTATTCTTTATTTTTCAAATGATTATTGCCTTGCAAAACTGGTCAATTTTAATTTCAGAAATGGTTGTATTGTTCGCAACAGTGAAGTAAAGAAGGTGAAGGTGTGCATCTTCTGTTGGGCTTTTCTAACGCGTGTATTTGGGTATTGACAAAGTGTACACATTGGAACTAAATGAAAGAATCTTATGTAAACCATTGTAACAGCATGTTCATATGTTTCTGTACGTTTTTCAGGAAGAGCTGTTCTGAAAAAATATACTTAATTTGCCGTCCATTTAGACGTGCTACATGGTAATCCTGACTGCGAACCGGCACCCCTTCTACAGACGAAGATTGGTTCTAAATTAGATCACCAAATAAGCCACATGTTTACTTCAATAATGTGTGACGCATGAACCCTTTTCAGATAGTATAAACATATAATTACAATGATTTGCTAACACCGTTTTATGATATTTTTTTCTTGGACATGAACAGGATCTTTAATGCCATTTAATTTCGGCTCTAGTGTTTGTAATTATAGAATCTGTTCAAGCTAGCGAGTGTTATCCCTAAAAACGAGTGACCTGAAAATATCTCAGATGAATTCAGGCAATCTAGATGCACGTACATATTACTAATTATCATCTTCATTTGCATAAGTACATTGGCAGTGAAGTAGCTCTTATAGAAAACCATAACAGATCAATATAATATAAAACAATATAGACTATCCAGCAGCGCATCTCATTTATAGAATGTGAGTAAACTGGCAATCAGTTTACAATATGAGATGATATGCGAGTTCTTATTGAAACAGTTTTCTCCACAAACCCACCAAGCCATGTTCATTTTTTATCTATGCAATGGCATTAGATAGTTCTTCTTAAAAGCCATAACCTAAAAGATATCATAAGCTTCATATTAGACGCCATACTAAAATAGACTCGTACCTTTCTCGAGATTGAGACGAATACGAACACTAATGTGTTGACAAGCCATACCTGTTGTTGTCGAAGAACTGTTTGCGCAAAAAAGTGCGCTGGCGAATGAATCGTCTAAATTTTACTGCAAACGTATTTAAATTAAACAAAGAAAAAAAGTTGTCACAGGTCCGATTCAATTTGAAGTCTGTGAAAGGTATAAAAAAAATCGTGAAGCTGTACTGTCTTATCAGTTATAAACTTTCTCGTTACCACCACCCAGAGAAAACTGTCTAGGTGCATAGCAATATGGTCAGTTAATACCTTAGGGTCAACGACTCGACGGCAGGTAGAATGATTTGATTCTCTATTGTAGAATGATAGGCGTGAAATAAATTAGAAGTTATAAATTATAATGTAGATCTGGTTAACGATGCTATATATTTAATTTGCCGTATGTCAGTTATTTTTGTCTGGCCGGCACATCTATTCTGAGTCCGGAACTTCCTGGGGTTGTAAAGTATCTATTTTCGATTTAGTTCTTTTTATTTCTACCTTGGAAGATATATTTATAACGATGTTGAAACATAAATAACTGGACCTAAAGTTTTAACCAAAGTATTATATTAAAAACTGCGTATAAATATTTTAACCAGGTATTTATATTTTTACCCGGGCAGGAATATTAATACTTGAGTAAAATTTGAAAACTCTACTTCTTATGTTTCTAGGTTGAAATATATCAAACCACGTGATAAAAGGGAGGGAACTATTATTAGACGCAATGTAGCAGATATATTTACACCTGGGTTGTAATATTTATACCCAGGTAGATATAAAACTACCTGAGTATCCCGAGCATATTGTGGTCCAGAATTTTTTCTTTCTGAGCTCGGACGAAGTATATAATGTAGAGTTTATTAAAACTAGACTCCTAAAGCTCGCCTAATTGTAAATTTGAAATAAAGCAGTACATTTGAAGATCAGTGATTTTTGCAAAAACATACAAAAAAAGATCGATCTTCAGTTATTATTACTGCATTGTTTGACTAAACGTTCAACAGGCCCATATTTGAAATCAGCATTAACCAATTGTGCAACACAGAAGACAACTGATAACTTAAAATGAAATAAGGTTTTACCAGCAGGCCTCGTGCAAAAACTGACTTTATATTTCAAAACTTGTTCTGTTTTATATGAAAATTCGGTCGATTAATATTTTAAAAGTAGCTATTTTTATTTAATGGTTATTCTTTCAAATCTAGTAGAAAATATTTAAGAAAAACAGGCGTTTTAATCCAATCTGGGTTTTTACCACAACACTGTTTGTAACATACGCCAAAGTATTTCATGCATTTTGTAAATAAGATTCATACGTCTGATATGCGGTAATGGAAAAAATAATACGGTAAGTTACCTCCCTTTTACCAACGCCAAAAACAATTGGTTAAACCTCGCATGATTCTCGTTATTGTGGTGTCATCACTAAGCTCGGCCGTGGTAGGTGTATGAATATGTCTAAAAATCTTACACTTTGTTCGCCGGAAGCCGATTTACTCCTGTATATGGGAGTAACGAGTCGCATTATAAACGCATAACAGACATGGGGCAACGGATTATTAAGAGGCAACAAGTTTAGTTTAGGAGTAGATCATGTTCTGGCGGTAAAACATATTGAACTGTGAAACCTATCCACATTGGCAATATTACACACAGACAGTGAAAAGTTCTGGCTAAATTGCGATGATCGTATCACGTCCGGCGTGATGTGCGCAGTACATTCGAGGACTTTGAGCCAAAAAGGGCTACATTTATTGCATTTTTAACTTATTCATGTGTTTACTTGTACAAATATCTATAGCAGTTTTGGTTATGTTCTATAATAAGTTTGTGGTTGCCCTTGGACCCTATGTTCCCCTATGTTAATGCAATCAAAGCAATATTGTGGTTTGAATAAAACAGCCTTTTCATACAAATATATCAACATGTAAGAATAAAAAAGGTCACGAAATAAGTCATGTACATACTGTGATTTGAATAATAAAAAAAAACAAGTTAAAACCGTTTTTTTTTCGGCGGCGTTGAACGGACACAGAGCTTGTACAAGCTCAGAAATAATTTAGCTTTAAGAGAGCAGAATATTTGTGTCATTGATATCTGTAAACCTTTGATTTATCTCTGTAAAACACATTAAATGTGCACTTTCAATTTTAAGTGTTAAATTTTAAACGTTGCTTATCAATAACTGAGATAGATTTGACACACTCTAATTTTACTATCCAGGCATATTTGGCTTTTTATTTGCCGATTTTAAACTTTTACTTCACGTATAAAGCTGAGGATGGAAAGCATCTCACATTTATATCTTAAGAAAAGGTGTACTCTTTCTGTAATGGTTCTTTTATTAACGACAACAACAATGAACAATCGTTTCGAATCAAAGAAAATTTCGATAATTTTCAAAAATAGTTCGAATTGATCAATATAATCTTCCCCATATTTACCTTTTTCGCTTTAACAAAAACTTGCAAAGTAAGTGAAGCGAACCTCTTTACATGATTTACTCGCCTCCTTTCCCACACTATTCTTTACTGGATGTGCAAATGCAATCCTATTCTGCTGTTTATATACAGTTTTTTAAATATTATCTCTACAGTTCATAGCTAAGTTAACTTAGTTATTTTTTGTTTGTTTGTTTGTTTGACTGGTGTTTAACATCGTACTCAAGACTATTTCATCTATATGACGACTTGTTATCAATTATTAATTTGCTGTGCCGGTGTATGGTAGAAAACCGAGGAGAAACCTCGTAAAAACCACCCCGCAAACTCCGCGGCCACAACTTAGTTAATTTAATATTATTTAGTTAACTTAGTTATTTTTTTGTTTGTTTGTTTCTTTGACTGGTGTTTAACGTCGTACTCAAGACTATTTCATCTATGTGACGACTGGTTATCAATTATTAATTTGCTGTGCCGGTGTATGGTAGAAAACCGGGAAGAAACCTCGTAAAAACCACCCCGCAAACTCCGCAGCCACAACTTAGTTAATTTAATATTATTGTCCGTTTTAGCATTTATCAGTTTTGTGTATACATACAATTATTTTGAACGGCCTTGAACGGACACATAGCTTGTACGAACCCAGAAATCCTCCTTTAAGAGAGCAGAGTATTTGTCTCATTGGTATGTTTAAACCTTTGAGTCATCCCTGTGAAACACTTTGTAAGTGCAGAGTGAGCAGTTTCAATTGTAAGTGTTGAATGTGTATTATGGTGCATATCAATAACGGATGCAGATTTGACACACTCTAATGTAACGGTTGTGGCCGATTGGGGTTATTATTGACCAATTTTAAACTTTCACTTTACGTAAGAGGTTGAGGATGGAATTACATAAACACGACGTGCTAAATACGTATGCTTTCTAATGTTTCTTTAATGTTTATTCTATTAACGATAGAAAAATTAACAATAGTTTCGACTCAAATTAAATGTCATTAATTTTCAACGGTAGCAGTTGAATTGATAAATATAGTCTTCTGTCTCTGTATAGCTTCTATCCGTTTCCATATTGAACTACATATCTATATTTTGTATGCCGATTAAGTAATATATGGTC
>JAVFBZ010203181.1:15820-52340 GCA_032466195.1 Katharina tunicata
TCTCTGTATAGCTTCTATCCGTTTCCATATTGAACTACATATCTATATTTTGTATGCCGATTAAGTAATATATGGTCACAGATTACCCGGATGGAGCTAAAGCTTATATATTTGCTGTCTTGTTTATTTTTATCGTACATTCCATAGATACTCCATAGATCCATAGTTTGTAACCCTATCTAGTTTCCTTGGAGAATATTACTGGTGAACAAATAAACATTTTCATTGGAATGCCAGTAAGACACAGCAGCATCGTAAACACATAACATTCCTTTCGTACCTTAGGGTTTACGTCACTTCGCCTTGACACCAGGAAGTGCTTCAAAGAGCATTTCAATTGGTCTTTTTTAAGCCCAGCATATTGTTGCACTATCATATTGTTGTAGTGATCTTGGCTTTCAACACGAACACTTCAATTTCGGAGATTTAGTTGCCATATTTTTTCTGTGCTAAATTGGTCTGTGACTGTAACTCAAAACTGTATAGGGTACAATTATTAAAATAACCATTTGTTGCGTGAGGTAATATTTCACTCTTATTTCCTTGAAATAGAAACAAAATTCCACTGATTGATTTATTCGGTTATGAAATACAGCTTCGTTCATGTAACAAGATTTCTATTTTAAGATGCGAGTTACTAATTTGCCTCATCATTGCTGACCATTTGAATGAAACGACATTTTAATAAAGAGATATAAAAGCTAAAGCACAGTTAACAGTTTTTTTGGACATGTTTGCAAATTAAGTGAAGACAAGGCTAAAAATCTATTCACGTGTTTTTCGCGCCTCCTTGCCCACACTATTTTTACTAGCTGTGCAATTTCACTCATATTCTGCTGTTTTTGTTTGTTTTGTTTTTTAACAGTTATTTAATCTATTCAATCTTTTCTTCATATTTCATAACTTAACGGCACTCCGTTCTGCCATCTTTGTGTGTGTGTCCTACTACTTAAGTTTTTTTTTCCTCAAACAAAAGTGATTGGCTTTACAAAGCCAATACAGTATATTGTTATAAATAGATTATAACTTCGCTATCCAATATTAGTGTCCCATTTATCTTTTTTGTGTAAAGGTCCAGGAACGTTTTGTGTTTGTGTTGAAAAATCTTTATGAATTTATCTGTTTTGTGTATAAATCCAGGAACGTTTTGTGTTTGTGTTGAGAATAACGACTTTCAGACCACGTTATAACGACAACACATCGAAGTGGGCTTAAATCCAGCTCGCCTTGCTTTCGTTACAGATTTGCTTACATAGTCGTTTTTGACAACCCTATTACTCTACGCACTACATGTACGTATCGTACCTAGATCAGTTTTCATCTGGTGTTTTTTGCTTCAGGTTTTATCCCTCTTGACCTATGTCGTATATCCTTATCGAAATGGCGAAGAGCAATTATGTACAGATGCAACCAAAAAGTTCTTAATTCGTTTCACTTATTCTGGTCAACGATGTATATCATGTTGTATCATGTTACATACATCATGCAAGACAATCAATAAATGGAATGATGCATATAATTTCAAAAACACGACCATCATATTATAGAATGACCAAGAGGCTTAAATTAATCGAAAAAAAATCAAATTTTATTTACTTGAAGCACCATTTTCGTTTCAAAATGGCTAACATTTAAACAGCACTATTGAAATTCGACGTCAAAATTTCAATACCAAAAATATGTACATCTTAAAGTTTGAATGGATATTTATGAAGCTATTACTGCAGTACAAGTAACACTAGACATAAACAACGCTGAAACATTGTATTTTACAGGTACAGATTTTGAGATGTGTATGAACTGAATGTTATATTCACCACAGCCCATATTATTTACATGTAGAACATGTCAACCGATTTATGTAATTACATATTCCTTTCAGTTTGTTTTCTTTTAACTCTTCGATTTGAGGCAATTGATTATCCATGTGCCTTAACAAAGACATGGAAATATTATAAAGCTTTTAATTTTATTCACAACAATTTGCTTCCCTAATAAACGGATGATGAATTAATGTCCCAGAATTATGGCCATCACGACGAACGAACGACGTGCTTGATTGCACATCAAAAAACCGAATCATTTTCAGACATGTATTATATAAGCCTGTCTCACTTGATAAGTCTTTTCTGTCCTTAATCCTGTCCTTACTTTATGTTTCTTAAATCACATTTATCAAAATATAAATATTATAATAAAAGACGTCTATCTTCTTTAAAGGCATATAGCAGTTGAGACGCTTAGAGTAAATGGAGATTTATGGATGACATATCTTGATTAATTTCAGGTAAATCGTTTTGATCTAGATGTTAAGACCATTTTCACGCAATCAAAACGTCATTTGCATCTGCATTGAAACGTTACACTGGAAATAAACCAAACGATGTCATTCATAAAGTCGCCAGTCACTCTATGAAAAGATTATCTTAGCAGATATTAGCATTACATTTTAATAATTGTTGATGGTCGAACTTGGTTGCCTTTTCAACATTTGTATACCAATTCATATCGTTCACATAGAGTGCAGAGCACATAAATTAGGGAAATGGCCTTTGGGAAAGTCATTCAAAATCGAAGCCTCCCATATTAGAGTTGTTAATGTGAAATATCATAGGTCCATATTGGATGAGTGAGGCCAGCTTGGCATGAGATATCGCCACAAACTATGTTATCCTCATCTCTTATTTATATATCACGCTGTTTGGTGTGATGGTTTCCTCTGGCAGCCCAATAGATAATTTGTCACGTTACCCCGAGCTGCCGTCAGCATGTTCACGCATCCGAGGTGAATAAGGCGGCTGGACGCGATGAGGCGCGAGCTACTCCCCGGGATTTCAATTAATCCTGATGCTTCCAGGACTTTGCCCAAGGATACATGGGTGATCGGACCTAAAAAGGAAGGATGGACGTTGATTTGCACAGCTCTCTCCAATCATCAGTCTTCACATAGGAAAGATTTCTTAGACCATCTCCTCAATTAATCACTCACATCGCTTGAAAAAGTTGCACAAAAACTCGCCATCAAACCAGTGTCCTGTCATGCAAATGCTTTGCTGGGAATATCTGTAGAAACAACCACACGAATTATCCCTCTTCGCGCAAACACACAAGAAAAGTCTCGCCCGAAAGTGTCCGGATTTGTTAATTCTTCTCTAACTGTACTTTCACATTTTTAGTTATACGTTGTGATAAAACAACTGTGCTTTGATTTAATATAATGCTGCCACTGATTTGCACCTTTCCATCTATTTGCGATGTGCTATAGATCAAAGTACGTGAAAACTGGGTTTCATAAACCATGGTCTCCTTCCTTGATATTTTTAGCCCACCGTTCAGGGCTAACATTTCCAATATGTACTTCAATATCTACCTTATATACACCTTATTTCAATGGTCACACGTTCCTGAAATTACGTTCTTAATCTTATGATTAAGATTAACAGCATATTCAGATAAATTTTCTCCATTTTTCTCGACACTTATAACATCACATCCCGTAACATTTCGTCCCCTCCCAATCTACATTTGCAAAGTTTCCAGAACATGTCTAAACACCATGTAGGTGCATGTCTATAACAGTCCATGGAACTACGTCCTTTCCTATCTTATTCGGCCTATCTTTTTTAACAGTCCTAGCCACGCTCTGTGAAATTTAGCCACTCACAGTCTTGTTGGGTAGAGGATTTTAACAGTACTAAACAACTTATTCAGTAAAATTCCGCCCCTCACAATCTGATTAAGTACAGTTTATTTTAGATTAGGTCCGTGAATTTGCGTCTATCCAGTGTTTAGCACAGTTTCCCTTATTTGGCCCCAATTCCTATCAGCATGTCGATTCACCTGGTTGATCAAAGCGCGCGGACTTTCCTTTGAAGAACACAATGTTTATTAATTGTCCCAGAAAATCTAAAGCTTCAAACACAGCGATGACACTGATCCCCATGTACAGGGCTAATGATCCCCCGATATCACCTGAAAAACAACAACAAAACTATGTTGAAAATTATATTTAAACATTTGTAGGTCACAGATAATAATAAAATCTGGACTTTTAGCATCAAATTTCGATATCTTTTTCTGTGAAGAAAAATCTGCTGAAATTGTAAATTATTGGCAACAATGACGAACGCTCGTAAGGTTCCACATTAATTTTCTGCGGTCAATTCGAAGAACACTGTGATTATATTAATAGGTTCAGCAAACTCTTTGTTTCAAAAATTAATCACAGTCGTGGTGAAAGTAAATGTGTGTAGCTTTGCTTATAAATTAAGCAAATACAACTTGTATGACAGGTTGTAATTGGATTTGATTGGTTGAAGTTCAACGTCGTTATCGAGGGCGTTGTACTTATAGGACAGCCGAGTATTTCCAGCATTATGTAACCATACTAGCATAACAAATAGTGTGAAGTGTCTCGCTTTGTTGGAAGAATACTTTCTAGTACTGACAGCAGAAATGTGTGGCCGAAAAACTCCGCCGTTAGCCAGAGTTCAGTTTTTTTTTGAGCGAGGAAAGCTTTTGAAGGAACGTATAAAGCGACGTAACTCGACAGTTTACCAAAAAACGATAAATACGAGCGAAGAATTACAACATTAAACTTAAGTCAAAATAATAGCCCAAAGCTTTTGTAGGAACGAACAAAGTGACATTATTTGTTAGTTTAACAAAAAATGATAAATACGGCATTAAACATTAAACTTGACAGAAGTCAAAATAAAAGCCCTAATGTAATTATTAAATGCACTATCCTAAACAAATGTAGAAGAACAGTATTATTCAGAAAAATATGTTTCAAACCAACAAAGAAATACAAATTCGAGCTTAAAATTTTGTAAAACCTAAATACTCACATGCTAAGTCAAACAATCCATAAGAGGTTTGCTGAGTTATTATTGTTTCCGTTAACTCGGCGAAATATATGTCAAGTTGAAGGAAATTATTTCTGAAAAAAAAAAATGAAATAAAGTTACCTCCAACATAGAAATGTGTCACTGACGAAGCAATAAATCTATGTAAACCATACATAGATATAAAAACATATTTTCTGGAGTCCAGTTTGTGGCACCCCTGTGGCACTCCCTCACAATTTATCCTTACAAAGTGTGTGATCTAAGACTATCTCTATATATATATAACACAAGGCTTTATATAGTGGAGTAAGTATTATATTTGTTTCTAAGCATCTGTACACTATTTTGTATATACTCAAAGTCAGAAATATAAATAATTGTGAGTAAATCTTAATGTTTCTCACTCTTCTCTGCAAGGGTGTTTCGCCCAAGCAGATGATACGGCTGTGGATTCAACAGAATTCTGCGTAACTTAAATTTAGCTTAATTGAAACATTGTAGAATAACCTGGTCAAATGTTCTTGTTTATTTCGACTATATAAATGTTTGTTTCAAACCTAAAGCCGTAAGTGGATGATATTCATTTTCTGGAGAGTGGTATTGTTATTTTTGTTTGACACAATAACTTACAGATAAAATTTCCCGTTGATCTTGGTACTTTCCACGTAATCTTCTAACTCTGCTTCATACTCTGTCACGTGATTAAGTGACTTTCTGATGTCACTAGTTACCTTCTCCGTGTCACGTGCTAACCATGGTGACTGTAATGACTTCAGGAGCTTGTTAACCTGTCCTTCCTGGTCTAACCGGAAGTCAGCAAATCGGAAGTTGATTGGCTGAATGAGTTCCCACATAGAGGTCCCAGCACGTGCAATGTCATCCATCAATTGCTTTACCTTCATTGTGAGGGCCTAAAACAACAACGGGTAAATGTTTTAATTCATTAAAGTCCTCGAATGTACTGCTCACGTCATCCCGGACTTGATAGGATCATCGCCATTTTGGCCGGAACTTGTTCACACCATGTGTGAAACTGCCAATGTTCAAAGATTCCATTTGTTATACATTCAGAATATAATTTACTCCTAAACTAAACTAAACTAATCTAAATCTAAAACCATATGAAATACGCTCAATTACCCCTGTTACCCCATGTTTGCTTATTTCTTAATTGTGAAAATCGCTACTTTACCCCGCGTTTGATTATGTGTCTATTGTGCATACCGTGGTATATAGGCTTCAGTCGAACACAATGTGAGCTTTTTAGGCATATTCATACACTTACCGCGCCTGAAATGATTGAGTACATCGAAATAACGAGAAATCACGAGAGGTTTTTCCCATTGTAACTACTCTGTTAGCTGATAACGTTGAGTTGCTGAATTGTTTCATATAATTATTTGATCTGCTAAACTTTAAAGGTATACAGTTTGCATATTCAGTTTTGTTAGTTGTTTCATTAACAAAACAAAGTGGGGCGAAAGAAAACACACCAACTGGTAAAATGGAAGTTATTTAAACCATATAATCTCAAATTTATACATTGACGACATCTGTAACAAAACAAGGGTCTGTCAAAAATATTTTCTTTTTACATTTAAACTACAATTTAATTATGTAAATGGAAAAAAATAAAATATTATCTAAGTGACAAAACAATCAAGCTAATGGAAAACAATTGGCTGACAATCACTCATATGTCAAATGACAAATATCCTTAAAAATAATATTGCATGACAAATTATACCTTAAAGATACGAGGAATCAAATAATGGGATTATTAATATATGAGATAGAAGGGAATTCCACGTCTTAACCGTGTGTAATATTTTATTCATTTAACGCTTAAGGCAGTTGAGACAGAACGAATGAGGGGGGATTAGGTTCTCGGAATGAGATTAATTGAAAGGCAGCTTTGGTAATTACATTTCTCCCTATAGCCATTATGTGAAGTCACAATAGAGCTGGGCGGGACATGCTAGGGATTGTTGATTTTTGCTTTTGTTCTCAAACGCCAAAGAACCTGATTCGATTCATTTTTCTCCATCAATTACGTGTGGTCCAGAAGCCTACGTATGGTGGATAAGGGGGTTGTCAACTCTGGGTCCATTTCTATGGACTCTTCATATGTTACTCCGATAAACCCAGCTTTTGTCATATTTCTCCTGTGTAAGCAAGTCTCCAGGATTGTTATTAGCCATGTAATATTAACTACTATGACACACGGAAGAACTGGTTTGGAGCCTTAAGAAAACAATGCAATCTGCAAGATGAAATAGTTTCATTACTTCTCTAAAACACGGCCTACTCTCCTCGGCGACACAAATATTCACAAGGATCGAACAAATGATGGATTGCGCGGAAACATGAAATGGCCCTTATTTTGAAATGATATTTCTTATCTGTTTGATTGATGATATAAAGTGTAGCGGTGGCTAAGACAAATATTTGGCCGTACTCTTTTAGACATTTTAGAAAGGAAACAATCCATTTTCATTGAACTCGCTCCCACGTTACACCAGTGCTAGATATCGTATTACCAATGCATATGTTACATTAGACAACTGGAATATAAAGTCCGCCAATATGCTGTTCAAGTTATCAATACTATCAGTTACTCCAAACCGCAGTGTTTTTTGGCGTATTAGTTATGTAAATGAAACCGGACAAGCGGTAAATTAGATCTGCATCATAGGAGCTAAATAAACTAAGTATGGGTGTGTTTTTAAACCACTATTGAAATAAAGTATTGTTGAATGAGCGTCAGTGAGCACCAGAGCATGTCTCAATTGTCAAATCATCAGAAACAACATTATAAGGGTAGTTATCAACAGGCCTCGTCCAATCATTGGCAGAACTAAAGGTGATGTATTTCACATCAATGTGGGACGCACAGTTGTCTAAATTTGTTTCGCTTAGCTGCTCTTTCGTGGAGGCCACAATGACTTTTCATCAGCAAGCTCGGGATGTTTTTTGTCAAGTCGAATCATAGAACTGCACACGCTAATTAGAGCGTACGCTTTTCGCCGCAATGAAAATATAACCTAATATAGGCACTTTGTTGACGGCGATGAAAAGAGCAAATAGGACTAATCTGAAAATCGATGTGCAGTCAGCGGCCGCAGGAGATTTGATAGACTGGTCTAACAGACAATGAGAAACTCTTGTTGAAGCGAACTATCCTGGGCAGATTTCCAATGAAAACGTTAGGAGGCTAAAGGACATTTCTGAGAAAGATAGCCTAGTTTATTAAAGTTTTCTAAGAAATTTTAAGAAATGCACTAATAAGTAAACCTTTCGGTGCTATACAACGGAACTAGTCAATATAGAATTTCTGTTTTCGCCTCATAATTATGCACATCGCATTCACCGTGTAGCACGTTATTAGACGCGTAACATTAAGAATATAATTTAAGTTACATAAACGTAATAATGTCACTTACAAATTCGACTAATCTGAACGGACACAGCCTTAGGATTTTGTTTACCAAGAACAAGCAAACGATCTATTTATCTTCTGTCGATTAAACATGTATTTAGATCAACCTCATTTGGACTAAACAGCTGGCGGAAAACACCTTTAAAAGCCGTACTAGTTGGACATTAGTTTATAAGATTCAGATGTGTTTTGTTGTGTGTTTTTGTTCTCAACCATAAAGTTATTGCGATGGGTGATGTTTGGTTTGTCTAACCTGTGGTGAAGATTTTATACACCATGTTTGTTAAGTATGAATTTACAGCTAATTAAATCACTTGCACATAATACCATTGTGATGGTGGCGTGTAAAATGTCATCATTCTAAGGTTAGCAAGGTCATAGAAAGTGACACTAAGTCTTGATAAACCTAACCAGAAATTTATATTGTAGTCATGGGGAATGCCCCTGTGATTATTAGAGACTTGTTCATAATAATGATCCTATATCACCTCTTAATGCGCGTACAGTAGTACAGGTTGTGTACAGGTCGCGATCATTGGCATCGACCCACAGCGGAAGGCAAAGCAGGAATTGATCACTTCAGAGCGCAATAAATGAAAATAGATTTCCTGGTGTAATTCTTGCAAGGAAACGGCAATGGAAAGAGGGCTACACCTGGCGATTCACAGGTAAAATAAATAATTCCTGCATCAATGATATTTGCTCATGTGCCACAGATTACTCATTTGAATTTACATTGAGTGCTCAGGATAGATTTCAAGCACCTTTTACCACGCGCGTGTCAAAGGAAACAAACATAATCAAAGGCGCAGTACCTATTTCGCGTCCCCTTAAATCACTATTATGTTCTGGATCATGACAAATTCTGAGAATAATAATCTCAAATCATAATATCAGGAGTGCATTATAACAGTTCATACCACCGCGTGAAAAGTACTTGGACACAGGTTCGTTTGTATGAATTGACACGAAGACATTCATCATTTAATATTATTATATTTGAAAGAGGGGCTCCAATTCCATACATTAAGCTGAGAGTTTGGAATGCAAGATTTAAGCACTTTTAGGTCTTTGTATTTGATTGGTATTATGGCACAGTGTCTACAGCTCTATGTTGTACCTGGAAGATTCGTATTCGATCAGCATTAAAACCAACCAATTAAAAAAATGAGATAATCATTAGGTAGCACTGGTGGATAAGACTACATAAGTTTATAGACTACAGAAGTGTCTTCCAGGTGTAAGGGTGATGTAATTGGATGTCAAGTCTGAAATCTTCAAAATGGAAATGTCCACACTCCGTATTTAAGGAAAAAAAAGTACCATGTATTGGATATATCTGGTCATCTGGATAACGCGGATCTTCGCTGCCTAAATCCCTACACACGGGCACAAAGTCTAACTTAAGGACTAGGACAACTGTGACAAAGTGTGTGCAGACAGGCAAACAGAGAAATAAACATATCAGTGCAGAAGTTTAATGCATAACTAGTCAACCATTGAAGTTTCAAAACGATCGGGTAAATTCTCCCAAATAAATAAAAGTTATAAAACGTAAATAGTAAGGGGATGTAACTCCGTTTTTTTATTGTTAAAGCTACCGAAACTGATTTTCTGTCGGGGTTCTGATTGATCAGCAAATAAGGCTATGAATAAAGTTTCATCAGTCGGATCTCGCGAGAGTTCCTATATACGACGAAACCAAGATAGATCTCTGAGGCCTCGTTGAGACATTTTGAAAACGGTGAGGTAATCCACATGGTACGTTTTTTACCGTATTTTCTTCAGGCGAAAAGTATATCCCCAGCCTCAGAGATCTGTCTTGATATCGTCATACATAGAAGATCTTGCGTGATCAGGTTGAAGTTTCATAAGCATGGGGCAGTTTGGTTTGTAGTATTGCAGTAAAGTACGGACGGACAGATAGACCCTAACAATACCAATCGAAATACATATGCCAAGTGTGAAACTTAATATTCCCTTACAAGCATTGCATGTCACAAATTGTTGTTCAAAGCATGTTGGAAACTTTATCTCTCTGTTAAATACATGGTAAATACATTGATATGGTGTGCACTCTTTGCTGAAAGCGTCCAAACATTTCATAACAACACAGCAAATCCATTTATCGATCAGCCATATAAGATACATTACAGACGCGTTTAAAAACATTGAGTATTTTGTGCAAATGTTAAAGGTAACAGAACAGGAAAGAGAAGGATGGTAAATATGTTTGCTGGAGATTTATTATTTACGAGTTTTGTTTTAATGGTGTTTAGTTTCTTTTGATTATTAAATGCAAAATAAGCATATTGAATATCAAGTCAACCACACGAACACCAAGGTAAAATTATACTTTTTGTAGCGACAATGCGATCCTGGTTTTGTTTAAACAGACTGTAAAATATGACTTTTGTATGATTTAGAGAATTTGTTTATAGGTGTAAATAGGTGTTGGCAGGCTTATTTATTAGGAAGGGCGAATTATGTAGTATTACAAAACAATCTATAGAAAATACTGTTTGACATCTTTTAAATGTAAGTACCTATCGGTTTATTTATCGGCTACATGTCTCGGCTTAGTTTACTGAGAAATCTACTCCATCGTTTAGAACGGATTTCTTGAAACGTTTTAAATAATGTTTGTATTGGCAAAAAAGCTAAAGTAATAATATCCGACTGCTGGGAGTTTGTCTTACTATAGAAATGACATTTCTAATAGAGTTTATAGACTCGATCTTTTTTTAGTGTCATTACCCTATTAGAAAAACATTTGTATAGCATGGTTGTTGTCGTTTTTGTTTTCCTGTGAATATAAGCTATGAATGATTGACATATTTTCAAATTTCGAAACTTTTACAAATCTCCAACTTAAACATAAGGTAGTAAGCCCATTCAATTCCTCCGGTAAATATTTATCTTTCTGAAGAAACTTACTGGAGCTTTAAGTATTTCTCTACGAGCTCCCTTTGATGTTTTGTAAAAGTATATGTGTTACAAGAGCTCAATTTCTTGAATTTGTTCTTTACCGCGTTTCGCAATTGAAGGCCTTCACATATACCTTTAGGAAAAAATTATCGGAAGTATGACAAGCCATATGTCGGACATAATGGCACTTACAATAACTGCAGAAAATATATAAACATTTTGTTTGTTTCGTGAAACTTCTTAAAGTATACTTTAATGATTGTAGCAATAAAGTGACGTATTATTTAAATACAATTTAAATAAATTTAAGTTCATTGTTTAAGTTAAATATAATAATACCAATGCTTTTATAAAATATCTTGTTTGAGTGGCATTTAGAAGCTGGGTGAATTACAAAAACATGACGACTGAGATGGATTAATATATATCCAGAAGTTGAAAATCCATCTCAGTCGTCATGTTTTTGTAATTATAAAATAGTCTAAGCAGCTTGATTGCGATTCTACATCTTCCTTAAAATGTGGTAAAAACTAAATAAAAAGATAACAAGCATTATGTAGATTCGCAATATTTTTTTTAAAAAAGAACGTTTGATAAGGGGTATAAGAAACAGATTTTTTTCTTTACATCAAATCGTTAATATTATCTCCCAATTATTATGTTACAAAATTATGTTTGTACATTATAATATGCGCGCCACGTTCAAGTTCTAAAACTAACTTTTGCTGATTAAAACATTTTGGTTGTAATGTGCCTGGGGTAAACTTAATAAAGATTCTATACAATTGTAAATATACAATTTTTAAATGTGAACTTGCATTGTAAACGACAACAAAACGCGACGACGAAGAATTAAAAGCAACAATATTTTTTGACTGTTCGAACCTAAATGTATGGCACCATATTGAGATACCACTTTTCCTGCATATTTTCCTTCAGTCTGTTTTCATGTACTACTCGCTAGCGAAAATGTAACTATAAGGCCTACTTTCTTTTCGTTTTAACCGCAGGAAACCTCGTAAGGCTTACAGCGATCTAAACGTGGATCAGTAGTACAGTATGTTTGCATAAAATTCCTTACCTCAGCGCTATGTCTGGAATCAATCAGGTTGGGCTGACTTAACCTCTGGGCCAGTTTACTTTTATTTAAAATCCCTCTGGTATATTCCATTTTAACAGCTGAGAAGCCACGTTGTAACGTATCCAGTTCAACTTTGAGACATTCCAATGCGTCCCATAACTGAGCAAGAGATGTCTCGATTGTTCTGGCTTCATTTTGAAATTGTTCGTCAACAGTTACTAGAACTCCAGCAAAATTCAATACCTTAACTCTGTCATTAGTGTATGCTTGTTGCAATTCCGTCAATTCTTCGTCCATTTCCTGCATTATATCGTCTTCAACCGTTTGTATGGTACGGTAAAACTGGGCCAAGGCATCCGCAAAACGCGTTGTTGTTGTATGGTGCCCGTGTGTCACATTGGTCAGAGACTTATACTCCCGAGTAAGTATTCCTTTCAAATGGGCAGAGATATTCAGAATAGACTGTGTTGTTTTGTTGTATTTCGTCCTAGATTCTCTAAATTCTTTATACTTCTGACCATATCCACTCACAATCTGCTCTCTAAACGTCTCTATACCTTTGGTAATTTCTGGAATTAACGGGGAGGATTTGTGGGTGGGGTAATATTTGGACACTATCAATGTTTCTAGTTTCTTTATTATGTTATTTAAAGTTCTGTTCGCTTCGGCAATTGAAGCTGTGGGGCTTATGGTTTCGTATGAATAACTTTCAGAAATATCCTTCACAGTTGCTTTTATGCTCCGGTCAAAATGATAGAAGGAAAGATGGCTAAATTTGTTGAAAAGCTGAGCGGTTAACATAACAGAATTGTTCAGCTCTTGCAGGGAGTGATTCATATTACTGATATCATCACCCAGCAATTTCCCATACTTTGACGCATTGCCTGACAGGAGGTGTACTTTTTCAACACTGAAATTGAAATTAACCGCTAGTTTTGACAGTGTGGTGTTATCATGTTTAATAACATCCATATCCATTCTGTGATAAGTGTCGCGAGCATTCTGAAATTCCATCTGTAGCCTTTTCTTGTCTTTCAATGTTCTGATTTCGCTTTCTGCTGCATAAGAGGACATGGCAGAGTGTGAAATACCAACCTCGTACTCAATGCGATCACAATCAGGAGCACAGGAGCAGTTTAAGTAATCTGGGGAAAGGAAAATAAATAGCACAAATTTAAATGTGAATTCATTTCTTCGAAAAATAACATTTTTCTGTATTTTACTGTATATCTGACAGTTGTTTTTATTGATCAGGATTTGTATTTAAACTCAATACTTGCTACCTCTTTTATCGGTAACGTATTACGGCATGGAAACATAGTTATAACGAGGCTATCATATTGCATTGGAATCCAGAGCCATTCAGACGCTGGAGTGAATATTTTGGTTCTGCAACATATTCATCAGATAACATCCAGTGTTGACTGTTTTTAAACAAAAATTACTTTCAGCCCGTACAGGTTTTTCATCTTTAGACGAAGCCCCGCCAAAGAGAAAATGGTTTCAATGAGTAGCTTGGATTAGACAATCTCACAACATCATATTAAACCGATGGGGAACAATACTGCGGTCATGTCTTCCTTGCTTTCTTCGGGGAACACATGACTTTAGCGAATCAGGAGAGCTTAGTGCTATCAGTTAAGAAAATGTGTCAACATAATCAGTCTTTATATTTTGCTTCTCAAAAATTTTGCACCGAAGATTCAATACCATTAAGAAACACTGACTGTCATTAGCTAGATTGCAGGGTAAGCCGAGAGGCACGCTCTCCGGGATAGAGGAGTCTAGGCACTGTATCGGTTCGATGGGTAAGCCCACGGCGGAGGTCTTTGAGGGGTGCTGCATAATTTCCGGGGAATTTAAGTAAGGACACTCGAACGTGAGATTCGGGACAAATTTCTTGAATTGAGAGACAGACGTGCGCCACGTGGCTTACCCAAGGTGCCCCTAGAACCAATAGTTGGTTAAATAAACTGACTTAAAATAATTGTTTCTTTTCGATCAAGGCACGCACAAATTAAAATGGCCAATCGAGATATTTCTGAGAAAACTACATAATTCCTGTACATTTTCATTTGATAAAACTGTGCTGCAGATGCTCTAGCCAATTATACCCAATACAGATCGTATCCCTTATGGCCATGTGATTCATCCGTTTCTTCCACCGGATCATACCCGGAGACATTATACCCGAAAACTGTTTGTTGAAGGGCTAAGGCCAAAATAATATAAAGCCACATAAGCTGAGTAGTCTATTATTCTGATTATTTTTTAAAAAATATGGGAATCCACGTGAAATACTAATTCTAGTGACTTGACAGCGATGCAAACAAGTAACAACGATCAATACATCTTCAATTTCCTCAATTGATTTTAGATTTAACATGCGGTATGTTCTTATTGTTGTATTTTGTGTTTGAGCTTCGTTTGTTCTGTACTAATTAATATGGTAATTACACTAATAAACATCAATTGGATGTTATATCTTGTCTTAATATATATTTTTGAATAAATGTAGAGAAAACAAATTGTGCTGCCTCCACCAGGATTCGAACTCGGGTCTCTGGCTAGCAGGGCCAGCGCTCTAACCAACTGAGCTACAGAGACTCAGGGTAGAACGAACGAATTTTTATCCAAGTAAAAGCTGCGAATATTTCTCTAATAAAGAAATGCCATTATGGTTAAAAACAAGTTTGCTTGGTTAGAGTTTTAAGCCCTACTTGTTTGAAAAGGTAGAGTAGAATAACATCATTACTGATTACATATCAAAAGACAGTAAAAATAATGTATATACCTGTTCGCAGTTGAACACATTGAAAATACTGGTTAGCAGAACATTCTGGGCTACGTCCTGCAAATAAACAGAAAACTCATAAGTCAGATATTTGTTGAATAATGAATACCTATTGACTATTAATGATATGATGATAATGACGTTTCCCTTGACTACATTTTAACGATTCCTTATAAAGATTTGTGAAAAATGATAAAAAGAAATAAGCATCACTTCGTTACTTAAAGATGGCGAGAAAGCTCGAAAGAGGGTTCACAAGAGGGATTGCAAGATGTATTCATGGAGATCAACAATTTAATAAATCGCTGTCTAATTTGCCAAAAAACAGCACTATGACTTGCGATATCAATTAAATAAATTAATTAAATAAGGACATGTTAGACTATATACCAGAAAGTGTTTTAACACTGGTATTTCATTCGATGTACTCCCATACAAGAACCATTTTTAATACACGAAGCACACTGGTGTGAATAAAATAAAAATATAGAAATTTATCTTGCGATGTACACCTACAAAGCGAAAGAAAAGCGATTCACTTGAGGTTAAAATCTGCCCTTCGTGATCTCCCCGAATGCAGTCGGTTTTCAGAGGAATAGTTAACTGTGTATTGTGTATTAATATGTTAACTACTCAGCCAATATGTTTAAAACATTACCTCCTGTGTATTTTTGAAGCCTGGGTAGAACACAGCCACATTTCTGTTTCATGTCCATAGCTTCACACCTCAAAGGACAGTGTTTCGTGTAACGTTCAGCACTATCCCTCGATTGGAACTGCGACAAACCCCACCTATCACCTTCCGTCGATTTGTCAAAATGCTGGAAATTAACAAATAAAAAGCTTGTTATGAAATACGGTTTAATTAACATTGAGCAAATGAGATAAATGATTTAATCGCATAGGGTTACACAGCTGGTTTAAAATAATACTTTCCCGCATTTGATGTATTACATTTTATTAAATAATGGTTATATACAAGTGTACGAAAGTAAGGTAAACTTGTAGGTATTTAATATGTATATACTATGTAAACCTATAAACTTAATTTTAATATGTTTGGAGGACGTTTCAATCGAAAAGGAGGTTGACGTTTAAAAAAAAAACGAACTGATTTGTCGGATAAAGTTATTGATCTCACCTGCACTTTGTTAACAGCAACAGAGGAATGGGATCCTACAGGAGCAAAATACCCTGTGGTCGAGAGTTGTGGCAAATCAGAGGGATCGTGTATAGCGAATTTAACTCCCACTGCAGATCGGGGTCCAAGTAGATATTCGTACTGTTCAACGTTGAGAACCACAGACAAACCACTGAATGTGCCTGGTTTTAACATAAAAACGATGTCAGTTTGATTAAAGCATTTAAACGATATGCATTTAAGAATTAACCGAAAGCACATAACAATTTAAGTAAAAGCCGGGGTTAAAAATGTAAACATAAAAAGTATTTGTCTGTGTGTTTGTTTGACTGGGATTTTAAATAACGTAAATTTATTCCATTCACGCGATGGCGTGCCAGTCCAATACGTGAAGAAACCCATCCTCATTGACACTGGCAAGAGACAAAAACGCCACAGGACAAGGACAGGACTAACAAAAGGACGCCACGACAAATCGGCCTCCTAGTGCACCGAATCAACCGTATGGTAGCACCAGGACACAGGATTCTCTGATGCGACCAACCGCACTTTAAAAGTATGCTTTAAGTTTATTTGCGTTCAGTCTAATAAAAATATCCTGTTCCAGTACAAATACTTTAACTCGAATAAACTTTGTAATCATATATTTAAAGGTTTTTCAACAAACTTGAACTTGAATCAAGGAGTATATTTCGTTGCATTTTATATAACAGAAAGTGTCCCGTATGGATAAATGTATACATATTTATTGGATCGCTTACACGCAGTAAAAAAGCACACTTCTGAGTATCTTAAATTGCTTACTATGACAATACACTGTTATAAACAAATTATTGTTACAAAGCAAACATATGTAACATGTTAATTTAAATTGAATTCTTTAAAACAGTTCATCGATTGTTAAATTAATTGAAAATTACATCCTGCGACATCAACGGTTATGATCAGGAGATAATGGCAATTTCATATTGAATTATGACGTTTGTTAACCTTCTTAGCAATGTGATTTAAATCACATCGTTGCGCATGCGTGCCTGTTCTCATTGTCTCAGTATCACAGATCGCGCTAGGATTTGAAGCCGCTAATGTGATACTCTCGTATTGGGGTGAAATCGCATTAACTGATCGCTTTCAACATAATACGATCCCTTCGCGTCTTACATTCATTAGTTTGTCAATTAGTAAACGGATATATCTTAAAAATTGTAGGAGATAACCGAATATTCTACAACCTAAAGTGACATTTCTTCAAGATGTTATGTATATTGAATTGGCGCGATTTGCTTGTTCTCAGCTAGTGAATATTGACTGGTATTTGCAATGGTCGGGATCAACGCGGGAAGATATCGATTTCCTGGCCGAATATAGCATAAGACAATCATTAAATCTCTCATAAAATGACGTCTAGCAAATCTTAAGTTTTAGCATTGCTGATATTTCACATTGCTATAACGTTATTCAATGTTTCTTAATTTGGGAAGTCCATGGTAAGGTATAAGTGAGTTGTTAGTTAACAGTTAAATATCTAGTTCACGTTTTGCGGTTTTATTTATATATAAGATTAATATAAAGGTAGGTAGTATATATATCTAAAACATGTGTGTTTCAAGAAAATGTTATGCAAATTTAGAAAAGTAAGATCTCTTTTGATTGAATATAAGTGCATGTATTAGGAACAAATCGTGTATATCATATGACCATACATTACGTAATGCAAGCAAATGTTGCGATAATCTTTCAACAGCAGAACAATTATCCACTTGGGGTCTGTACGGTAGGAACTTGTAGTGGTAAAATGTGCAGCTTAATTTTTGTTAGCAACATTGATTTTCTGCTATTTTTTCCGCTGCAAGTTTATTTGTTTCTTTAAACACAAAGAACCCTAAGACGGCACAAAACATCATTCTGAAGTTTACTGGCTTTGTTCAGTAAATCCATTGTGCGGACACAAGTGCTTATTAAACACAAAATGAAGATGTCCAAACATGGATGCAAAACAAACATATTAATTCAATAATTCGCTTTCTCTAACATATCATTTCAGACATTCATTTTGCTCGCAGTGTATGGCCCGCAGAGTAAGCAAACATGGACGACTTGATCTGACTTGCTGTGCAAATATTCCATCGACACGACCAACTACTTGTAATTGGGCGATTTCTGCCCTCGGCCGCAACATTCAATCCGCAGTATTCCGTTTGTTCGTGTTTCAGTCGTGATGTTATTCTGTGGTTGTGACGAGCTCGTCGAGTCAAAGATCAGAGGACTAGATTTCCCCAAATCGAAACTCTATCACATTGTTAAGGAGTTATGGCATTGATTGCTCGATAGCGGTCCCAATTAGAGCTTTGCTTTGTACGACCAGGGGAGTTGATGCCGATTTTTGCAGTTTTCTTAACAATAGCAAGAAAGAGACAAAAGATAACAAATTTTCATTCGATGTACATGACTGCCTTCGGAGCTTTGCTGAAAGTCCGTCCATTCCTTAATACATCTTTCAAGACAAATTCGAGCAAAATGCCTCGCCATATAACAATCAAGCATTGATATAGAACTCCTGATATCTTGACAAACTGTGACACTTGAAACCTCAAAACAATAAAATAATTCTAGAACACTGTATTGGAAACAATTCCATAAAATTATTATGATCACAGATTTTATGTTTATTTATAACATTTAGTATGTCAGATCATTGTGGACATGTTCGCAGGCATATACTGTCCAATATAGAAAGCACAGCGAGAGAATGTGGAGGATGTCACCCTTCGGGACAATTTTCTACCACATTTCTACCCTTCTCTACATATAGGTACGTCAGATTTAGATAAACAAAATACTTCTGAAGCCAGGAACTGTTAACACTCTACAGCATAATATATCTTTTCTTATGGTACTTCAAATGATCGCTAAAGTGTTGATGCCGATAACGATTAGGAAAGATCGTGATGCTGTCAAGCTAACTTTTTAAAATTTGTTATGTATTATTTCTGGTGTTCCGACACTGGGAAATTTGTAATTAACTAAAACTTGAAAGAACAAAAGGCTTTATTTCCAATCAGCATGGTGGCGACTACCCCGGGCTACACGAATTCAGTTTTCTTAACGTAAAAATAGAAGTTGAGAAAATAACAGGTGTGACCGCTTGTCTCAATAGCAGAGTCCCCCCAGGAGACTAGAAACGAGAACACGAAGAAATTAGGAGACACAGGACTGTCAATTAGGTTCGTTAAATTATGTGGTAATGGTGGCCGTTCGCACTCGGGGCTATTCTTTACAAGCCGATATCAAAACTGATGACCAACTTGAGCCAAGCGATAGATTCTTATCTTTGCTCCTGGCAGCTTCTTAAGCCATAGCCTCTCGACTGTAGCCTCGATGATGGCATGATAGGAGATATTGGGATTCTAGCTATAACGAAGCTTGTTAACAGACTTTGTCGATAAGCGATCAGAGACTCGTGGACTCGGCACAGTATATAGATATCGGTGACCGTCTTCGCCAGTGCCATGTCGATTTCACTCATTACATTTATCTGTCTGATGATACCAAGTTAGCACAGAATCGATAAGACAACTGACAACTAACCCACTGTTGTCCTACCCTTGTCATTTGGAATAATATCACATTTAGAAATCAACCATGCATCCTCGCTGAAATATGATTTGGAAAGAACTAGTTCAGATCTGCGCTAACTATTAATAATATTTCTGGATTTACAAAATCCAGGTTTCGAATGTAGCATAAATCTGTTTGTGTTTTTAGTTCAGAAATAGTTAGTATACGCGTTTTAAAAATGGGTCGGACTTATGGTTTGTTTCAGGTTTGCATGTAACGATGGATACGGCGTTCATAATGGCTTTTATTCCAAAAGCTTAATTTGAAAAAGTATCAAGTGTTTTTTCTTTATTCTCTTAACAAAGTCAGAAAAGAACAAAATCAAAACCATCTTCTAGAAACACAGTGTTGTGTTTATTTTGAAGACGAGGCAAAACGTAATTTAGCAG
Source organism: Katharina tunicata (assembly GCA_032466195.1). Taxonomy (NCBI): domain Eukaryota; kingdom Metazoa; phylum Mollusca; class Polyplacophora; order Chitonida; family Mopaliidae; genus Katharina; species Katharina tunicata. Next base: position 36,061 of record JAVFBZ010203181.1, read on the forward strand.
TTGTACAGCAAAATTAAAATACACCAGAGCACGTTTCCATACGGTTCTTTACGTAATATAGTCTTCTTCTTCTGTGTGTAAGGCTGTCATCATGTTCACAGCACTAACGGTTCTCAGAATTCTACCGGTTGAGTTTATTACTTTCACGTCAGGATTACTAAGATATCTTAGATCAGACGTTGAACTCAACCATTGTCGTTAATTACATGCTTAAATGTAATATCTCACAAATACCTCATACGCTATTAGTGAACTAAACTCTAAAGTGACATAGGCTACACACAATCCACTAAAATTAGCTTGCTAAATATCTGAGATGATTTAACTTTGGGTACATAGCCGGATGTGAGTTTGATCTGCGTGTCTACAGAATAATTTCATCCGCCTTCCGGGAAGGTTTACAACCGTTATGTCCAAATTTACAACCGTCTTGGGCTAACGTATGGCCTCCGATAGCCTCACGTCAAACCAACGCGGGAAGTTCATTAGCTAAGTGGCAGTGCCTGCTTGCCCCTAGGGAGTAAACCACTGGAAGTGTGAGCTGCCACTAGAAGGTCTTAAATTTTATAAAATTGAACATTTTACAATTGGCTTAGGTGTGCCCATATAGACGACACCTGGGGTTGAGATTAAGCACACCTCTGGGCCATATAAAACTAAGATCAGCCAAGCTAAAAACAAACATTAAGAAGACAATAAGCTTTTATGGAGCAAGGTTTATGATATAGTTTCGGGCATCTAGATCCACAAACATTAACCATCGACATTTTATGTTTTCGCTTTCCCTAACAAGATTGACTCAAATGACATTTTTGTCAAGAATAGGCCAGCGATGTGACAAGCTTGCTTGAGGTTCACCTCGTACTCTCTGAGCAGCCGCTGATAAAGTGAGCAATATTAAACTTCCGTTTCCTAATATGAGGCATTTGTGTCTGAAGCTCATCGTGTTTGTGTTTAGGTCAAGAATAGACGCTTTCTGATGCAGCGAAATTGTCATCAATGAGTTTCTAGCCATTTTATAGTTGTTTCGTAATAAATTATCCACTCTCCGATAGAGGAACACAGTCGCCAATGAGTTCCGACATATGTGAATAAATCTATAACAACTGCCCCGGTAGTCTACATGGTATTTGGGTGTAAAAACATTTTAAATTAAATTATCATGAACCTGGGAGGAAATAATAAAAACTATCTACCTACCTCCTGATTTGATAACTCGTTCTGTTGGTGAGAATGTGTAACACAGACCATAGTCAGTAAAATTCTCTGTAAAATTTTGGACCCCACACGGTCGTCCGGCCCATGTACAACTGAAATGTAAGAACAATAGAGTTACGATTCCACCCTTATCAATACATACACTCAATGTGACGACATGCTTCGAAACAAAGATAATACTTGTTTCCATTATTGTTTGTTTGTTTGATTGGGATTTTACGCCACCCTTTAGGTTATTTCACTCACATGACGGCGCCCCTACCAAGTAGGTGAAGGAAACGACATCCTTGAGACTAAGACGCCCTGTGACAAGGTAAAGAACGCCGCAACAAATCGGCTTCCTGATGCCCCTTAGCTCATGAGCACCAGAGCACATGAAGCTCCCACTCTAGCGTTGTCATTATTGAATTATCGAGAAGAGAAGCTTTTTATAAGTAATACCAATATTTTGACAAACTGATAACATATTTATTAATTCCATTTCATTTAACGTTGTACTTGGGGATATTTCGCATGGATGACCACTTTTGTATAGGCCATATACGTCTCAATGCCTTGTACTCGACATTCAGGTAAATCCGTGAAACAATGGTCAAATGTTTTGAATAGCAGGCTTTCTTTTGCTTTGGCGCAGTTATGAGATTAGACAGGACAATTTTCATCATTAACTTCCCGTATGATGTTATAACTACAACAATAGTAGCATGTACCCGGAACTGGCATCACTTGACGTGACTGACTGACCCTACTGCAGTTGTTGTATTGAAAGTGGGAAGAAACTTTGACCAAACGACAGTGATCAGCGCAGCCAAAACAATCTTCCATTTTATGCATAAAGTCGTCAGGCGTGTCAGAACTTATAACATGTTGTCAATCATGTAGTCAATCATTCAATCAGCCTTAACAGGCCCACGACTCGACCCCACTTCAAAAAATAATTGAAATGCAAAAACTCTTACCTATGTATAAAGCATTCTTTTCTGTGTGACATTTGTCTCATAAATCTACTATATGTTTTATTTAGTAACGGGTTATATCTCGTCTCAGGTAGTGTGACTCTCCACTTCTTATCCTTCCTTCCGTGAACAACACTATGTAAAAAACTATACAGGTCTGACGACTGGGCTTCTGTTATTCTAAAATGCAAAAGAAAAATTATAGAAAATGAGTTTCGATATATTACTACACATAGTACCTCTCAGTGCCTGTCATACTTTACTTAATACAACACTGGTAATTATTAAAATACTAAGCCAACGTAAACTCAGTAATAATAAATTCCAACATTGTAAAGCAAAACTCAGTCACATAGGAATGATTCCGAACAGTTCTTCTGTTGACATGTTACACAAATACTGTATCGCCTTCATGCTTTCTCAAAGGCCCAAAACTGTTTCTTTATACCATATATAACCATTGTTGGTAACTCGAGGAATTAGTCTTGCTGCTCCATGCATCAAACTTCGTAAGGTAATAAGATATTGTACATGTACGACAAAAATAAGCCATATAAGTAAAAAAAATAAAGGTATTCTGCTATTTATTTTATTTTTATATATGTGATAATTACCAGGTATTATATTTTTTATAGTATTTGTAGATATTTTATAATAATTGGCGGTAGCCGAGTCAGTTATATACCCATCTGTTTTTCCGGTTATCTGTCACATCAGTCGACAAATAAATTAAGTTAAATGCAGAATATTATTACTGATAATTTCTCATTTGTAGGAAGCCTATAGATAAGTTAATAAGGAACCAACGTTAAACGAGCCGCTGATGGGGGATAACAATAGGAAGTCTGTGGGCTGTTTACTGTTATCAAAACTGAAAAAAGGGGACCTCGTAAAACCACCCAACGATCTCCGCAGCCATCAAAACAGAAAAAGGCACGATCTTCTGATCTTTGTTTCAAATGACACATGTATAACAATTCTGAGAACATAGACTACATTATGTGACATTATCAAGATGTTTGATTGTTGCCATGAAAACGTCCAATGTGTTGTTCTCTAAATCACATTTAAACACACGACTCGGATATCTATCACAAGTCGGCGACAATTGACACTCTATTCATTGATACGTCATTTTCTACTCATCAAATATGTACGCCCTTCGATGCATGATACATGGTAACGATTCAGTCAGTATCATACCCTAGCATAATGCTTTTATAACCGTGATAAATATTTCAGTGTTGATTTTCGTCCTTTTTATAATGTTCCAGAAGGGTGTGAGGCTTTCATAAAGCAAACTATTACAAAAACAGCGTTATAATCGATCTACTTTTACTGTTGTCTACTTTCAAAGGAAGATACCATGGTTGACATGTTACAGGAATAGCATTTAGCTGTCCCTTTACCATGTAGAACAATACTCGGTTAAGTGTAGTTTGCAAGAGAAACCGAACACTTATGCTGTTGTCGGAAACAAAATGATAGAGCTCAAAGCCCTGTATTGGGATTCCTCGATGGCTGAAAAAGTCCCCAGTCGAGCAGGTGTTATTGTTTCTCCAGAACGGCAATATATGAGAGAGTAGCTATTATCCAATGTTAAAGCTCATTCAAGCTTACCATTTCCTTGGCAATATGACACACCCTACTCAAATGAATCAAACTAAAGACATAATTGTCAGTATTCTGTTGCTGAAAGGGGGTTTATTGTCGAATATTGATTACCGTTAAAGCCAACGACTCTCTTCTATCCGGACATATTATAAAGTACACGGATATCTATCTTATAAAGCATCATGTTTAAGAGCCAATGTTGCAGAATATCTACCTCTGTATTACATGATTAAACCTGTGTTCATTGTTACCTATGTATCATATTTATGTTTCGACATATAATTCACATGTACATAGAACATTAAAAAAACTGTTTCCCTAAAAATATTTCTAGCAAACACGAACAATAATGAAGTTGAATGCATCAGCGCCGAAAAATGATGGAAGTTGAATAACAAACGCTAACAAGCTAAGATGACTAATATTCGAATTCGTTTTTCAGATACAAATGGACCAAAGTCTTCTGTCTTCCAAGATATCCAACAAACGAGGCAATTATCGTTTTAAACTAGGGCCATGAATGAAAGCCTGTGCCATCATTAGACAGATCGTTAAAGCTCTTAAAGTCGTCAACTGAGAAGAGATGATATCCTAGAAAAAGTACTTTCGACCAAGCCTTGGAGAAGAGGTTAGCGAAAGGCGTTAGGCCGCTTTTAGAGAGTGGTCGGTGCTTGTGGTTGGGAGGTGATCAGGCTAATCGCTTGAGTCGATCAGTGATTCAAAGACACTCGATTCTCGACCAACAATCTTTACTAATTGCCGACTCTGTTTTCGCCCTAAGATATTCTGAAGGCTTTGTGTCCGCGCACAATAGACGACAATTAGAAGGGAGGGACTGTCCATTGGGAAACATTTGATGGTGATTGTGTGTTAAAGTTAGATGGCAGGTTACTCCAGAATCGGTCGAGTGAAGACAGCACAAACTCAGCCTAAAACTAAAAGCAATACCATGGCATAGGCCACCAGATGCATACCCTGTTCGAAACACAAATCGATTGTTAGTGAGCAAGATGCAGCTCCCTTATAAACCATACAAGCAAATCATTTTGAACATCCTACCAAATTGAACATTACTTGCCTTGAAATTGGAATATTACTGACCTATAGGGGCGAGAGGTCTTGCAAGCGGAGTTTGTCTTCCTAGTATGCTTGGACAATTTGATACTAACGAGGTTAGGATATTATGGCGTTCTCTATTCATGTCAATACAGCAAAGTTAGAATTATAAATCATCTCACGAAATTTTCTGACCGCTAATACTCCGACTGTTCCCGACAATAGGAGAATCCTTTATGATTCCCAACATATAACGATTTCTGCGTTTAGCTGTCAGAAAATAATGTTATTAGAAGTATTTTATTGTTTGATGAGGTTAGAATGCCAAACTTCTCGAGCACAAAGCTAACCTAGGCCCCTGTCACTGAGTCATTAACTTGCTATTAAATCCAGAGACAAGAGATTGATGGTGATTCCAAAGCTAAAGTTCATTCTTGGGCTAGCGAGTATTTAAACACATGTATGTGCAGCTGCGCATAATATGAAACATGAACAATCTTTAAAAAATCTTATAACACATATACTGTACAAAACATGCCGACAGATAAATGGGAGGCCTATTACTAAAACTAAGGAATAAACATTCACCTTTTAATTGTTACTAACAATATATTTCAGAAGCATGTATCTTTCTAGTTTTATCACTGTGTTTTATTTTTTATTTAGAAATTTGTCACAGGTCACATTTAATCCAGATTATCCGATGCTGGTATCATGAGGGGTTGATCCTTATATTTCCAGCTGCAAATCGAAACAGTCTAGACATTATGACTACCTCAGACACGCCATTGCTACAAGCGAGCTGGGCTCTATATTCTGCTCTCCAGATGACAAGCTGCCCCGAGAGAAAGACTTAATTACGTCGTTAATAAACAGGACTTAGATCTGATGACATGAACTCGGTGCCAATAATGAAAACGGTCAACCTTTATGTGTTATATGCTATCACGGGAATTCGAAGAGAATAAAATAGCCGATATCAGTATATTGAAATGGAAGCAATATCAATATTAGCCCTTCTTATACAGGCTTCGCTCAGAATTGGAATCTGGGTGCTGAGTTACACTAACGGCTTGTCACCCGCGATAGTTTTATGCCTTGGGGAAGGTTTTCACAACTTTCATCTCCACGAGATTTACGCGAGACCAAGACTGGGGTTAGCGGCATGTATTGCATCTGGGATATTTTATGAATCTCGCACGTATTCCAAAAGCCTGGCCCAAGTCGCTGAGCCAAAGATAAGACCTTATTTCCACTAAAAGCAATTGATGCTATCTGACAATAATGGGTCGCTCAATTTTTACCTCTTGATATGTATCTACCCGTAGATATTCTGTCGACTGACTGAAGGGAATGCAGACTAAGAAACCTTTTAATGATTTGTTCGTTTAAATTTCGTTTGAAGCTTCTTCTTACTCACTCAGTTACGAGGCCATGTTTCAGAGAAGTGGTTTAAATTTTACATCGTCAGCATCCTCAACATGATCCAGAATGAGTTTTCTTGTCGACGGAATTTGTTTGATGTTAGAGATAATGAGATGGACGATACAGGAAGCTTTTAGAACAATCCGTTGGGTGAGGGCAATTACTAAACCAGTCTGAGTAACAAAGAACTCCACAATATCTAAACTCTCAGTGTCGTGAGCAGACATACTCTGTGATGGTTTACAGACACAAAACCATCTTATGACTCGACCCATTAGTGGATCCCACAGTAATAAGGGAAGGATGTTTAATTGACGTATGCTAGCTACAACATTTTATTCCTAATGATAGTTCACACCAATCGGAAATCGCTATTGTAATGGTAGCAACATATTAACTAGCAGCTTCTATACGTGTACTTTCTAATTATCGAAATTAGTGTATCTCTTATATCAGTTATTTAAAACAACATTATTTTCAACAACGACATGTGTCCCCAAGTTAAGCTAACCGTATGCATTCATATTGATAGTAATCTACTGACTGCAAACATGTAAACATCACACACAAATGTTCTCAGTTAAAACTGGAATGCGCATTATCAAATACCTAAGGATATTTCATACATATATATATGAAGACGTGCCTGTCCAATCGGTGGAGGAAACCACCCTAAACAACACTGGCAACATAGAAGACGTCACGATACATTAACAGGAGAAAAAACAGGACACCACAACAAATCGGTTTCCTGATGCCCCTTAACTCAGAGGGCACAGGAGGCTCCCGCCCAACAATCCGTTACATGCACAAGAGAAATAACAGAAACGATTTTACTTTTGCCCGTTTGGTTGTTTGGGGTTTCCGCAATACTTTATTCAGTGTTATGTATTGACGGATGACCCAACCAGTGGATGAGGCAAACCAGCTTAAACGGCATTGGCTAAAACGAAGCTCACAACTTACACGAAACAAAACAAGATAACACGGGTTTCCTATTACCACTTACTAGTACCTTATGGTGCACCAAGGCACAGGGAGCTCTAGATAACAACACGCCGAAAACTATTTACAAACGAGTATTGATGGAATTCTCCTTAAATATTTAAACACTGGCAACGCAAAGTCATCATAAGTGCCCTTGAGTACGTCCTTTAACACCAATCAAATTAATAAATTTAATATTTAAAGAGAATGTATAAGTTACTTGCTACCCAAGCTGCCTTTGTTACAAATAAATATAAATAAATATCATTAGTAAAATAAGGACGAATGTAACCTACCTGTATCTGTTTAAGTTGCATATAGTGATATCAGGGTATTTTAAACTTTCCACATAGTGTAAGTCCATATTGGTGTGAGTGGCGTCAGACAGAAATTTCTTCACTCTGTCCGTAATTTGGTAACTCACTAAGGCCAAACACATAAGTAACACCAGAAACCATAGTAATCTGAAACGAAATACAATGTAGGATTTAAATGGCATTTCCTTTTAACATCCATACACCAAAATTGTTTATGTCTAGCGCCGCTTTAGCTTGGAGTATCACCAAGACAATAATATGCTGTGTTACATAACAAGGAAGCAAATCACAGCCAAATTATAGACACTATCATGTCGCCAACAACATTGCTGTTACATTTTATAGGATTTTTTGTTGCCACTGAAAGCCACTTTAATTTCACTACTGTACGTGAAATGTACGGTGGCGTTTTATGCCACGTTTTATTTATATATTTTTTGCCAATATTAATATCCCACATTACTAAACAAATTTAACCTAAGAAAACGAAAACTGTACTGAAACAGAATAAAGCGATATATCTGATGCAAACACTTAAATATAAATGTGCTTCAGCGACAAGATCACTACCACAGATGCAGCGCCAAAAGTCCACAATACCTTTCACTTACAATAGTTCCACAGATTTGTGAACAACTTGGTAGCGTCTATTATTTGACTATGTCATCGTTTTGTGTTTTTCCCTTTAAGAATGTGCGTGCGCTCTCGTTTTATCTCACCATGGTTTAGTTATGTGTCTGTATTTGCTGTAAAGTACCTCCAGGGTACCCTTCAGCATGTCGTAAAACTAACAGACAACAAATCAAAATTATTTAACAAGTTTAACAAATCCGTTGATTTTGTTCTGCCGAAAAATAGCGTTTTGGAATATTTTGATCTACAACTGAAAAAAATTGAATGTGCTTTGTCATCGTCCGCCGCTGGTAACAGTATTCCAGAGTACTATGAGGCCATCTTTTTATCACTTAATTTTATAGTTATCCAAGTTGAAGTGTGTTCTTGATTGATTGACTGATTGATTGGTGTTTAACGCCGTACTCAAGGGTATTTCACTTATATGACGGCGGTGTATTCCAACAGCAGACAGCAACTAACACAACCAAAAATGTGAGGTCGCTTTAATGTTATCGCTGTTGGAAAGATAATGTACCTCCAGTGCTAAGTACGACAGCATGAATACAATCTATAAACATAATGTCCTTGGCCAGAGGCCGTGTGTGTTCTTTGTTTACATCGTATTCACTAGAATACAAATGACATAACAGTTTAATGTTCAAACTTGATAGGATCACCCGCTACCTCTGGCACTACCAGTAAACTGAAATAGCTAATGTCAGCATACAGTCTCTTTTTAGGTCGGTATACATTGAAAGTTTCAAAACAAGCCGCTACGTTATTTGCTTAGCCAAGGGGCGACTCACTTCGTGTTTAAAATCTCTCCTCTCTTTTAAGTTGATAAACCCCTAATTGTCCTTGAGTGACTGTGCCTGAGAATAGGCCGATATAACCACATAGATTTCAGACAATTTCTACCAAGAGAAATCTAATTTCGGTGGCTATGGAATGGTTGGTCTGAGATTATACATCTAATGGCAGTGAAAATAATTTGTCAAAAACAAAACCCTCATTATTATTTGAAACCGCCCATGTAGCTAGTTAAACGGAGTAAGAAATATGAGATACCTCTATTTCGGTAAATTGAAAGAGTGACAATGGGACATTTGCAGACTTGCGACACATAAATGCTGATAAACGGCACATCTTTAACTACAGTGAGACAACATTAAAACTGTTGAACAATATATTCCAGTTGAAACTATTTAGTGTTTCAGTTTGTAATTTACTTTTCCTGAATATCTAATAACGTTCGTTCTGTTACTTGTCAAATAAGGCAATTGAATTTTATTGGAATGAATCACTTGTGATAAAACAACAATACATTGCTATATTTCTCCTTACAAGAATGCTATAAGATTACATTTTACTTAGGATAACGGTGGATTCAAATGGCATGTGCACATTGCTTGTTCTTCTATTCCCACTGTTTATCCTTTTATTTGTTAATCGTTGCCCTGTCTTTTCAGTGGGTGTAACTAACGTTGTATACATTGATTGGCAGGTTTTGTGAGAGCACTGAACACATATATCGACCGTTCATTCGAAATCTCAATTCAAATCCAGAAACAAAACATCGAGAAACGCGCCAATACCTCCTATATTACTCTTGTGTCGATTTAAGTGACACAGAAAGATGACAGTTCTGCAATATGTGTTTTTATCAATCACAACGCCTTTCTCTGCCAGGGTGACACTCTGTCACTAGTTAGTTTAAAGAGAACGCTACTATTCGTCTCTCTGGCCGTAATTAAAATCCAGCTAACTGAAATGAAGAGGCATCTCAACGGAATTTTCTTGAGTGTCCTTGATTGCTGAGTAACCAGAGCAGTATCTTATGTCCTATTCAGAATAGAATCAGATGGTCTGTGTTCAGCGCTCAGCGATTGTTTGGAGAATTGTACGCAACAACACCTGCTACGAATTGGCCAGACGTTGCCAATCTATCAAGCTGTATTATTCAGGCCTCATTACCTACTTCCGCTCGTCGGCCGTTGCCAAGGAAGCTCTATTCTGCCGATTCCTCTCTTTCTTTTTCTCGAATTTGGCTCTTCCTGTTATTAACGGCAGACGATCAAACTCATTAGTGGGATTGCTGGATTTACTCAATTGCTCCATCCGTATCAGTCCATCGCACAGACACCAACAACAATTTAATACCAATTTACATGGTTCAATTTTGTCTTCAAAATGACGAAGTCTAACTATCTCTACAATTATCGTCTGTCCTGCGAGCCTAAGGCCGCTAGTAATGCACAGACGAAAGTAAGTAGAAGTCGCTATGCTTGGAAGCCCATTAAATCTCAAACATTTCCGAGGAAACCCAACAAATGGTGTAGGACTATAATATGTCAGACTTATTTTTTTGTAGGCAGTATCAGCTGAGTTGTGTTTACCAATTTTTGATTCTTATTGAGAATATTAATAATAATATTAATATATTAAGATTTAGCCCTGATAAGTTGTAAACAGTAATATAAAACACACTGTGTCACAGATCTTTTACTTTAACCAATACACAATGTATGTTATGTCCTGCTATAGGTAGACTCTTTCCCTACTGCCATCTGTTGGAAAGACTTGTCTGCCATCTAATCAGGATTAAAGAGTGAATTGACGAAAGACGCAGACTTTCTGATGGCAAAACCGTGTATTTGGTGAGTGTTTGAAAGATTCTCGAGTAGAATCGCATGCAGCTCCTATTTAACAGCCCGGAGAGGCGCCTTAGGCCATTCGTTAGGTTCTCACGCGTATCCAAGCAGAACTAGCGACATGTCACATCTTTTGCACTATGCAGTAAGGTTAGAGAGCATTCAACGTGAAAATGCCAGCCGGGGAATCAGAAAGTGGGAAGGAAATCCAGCGATTAAGCAGAAAGCACTTTAAGATTTATGGGGTCCCGTGTTATATCAATAATAAATTCATCCTGACAGGGGCTTTAAAACATCCATATGGACTCGTTCAGGAAACGAACAGAGAAAAAAAAACAACAGTTTAAAAGAATGAAGCCACTTTAAAGAGCTTTGGGGTTTATAAAAGCAACCTATCAATATATGAATCACGAGAACTTCGCATTATGCGTTCAAATGAAAATTATGTATTATGCAGATGAACGTTTACTAATTCAGCTCTTCAATATAGACAAGTTAAACACAGAATTGTATCCTAATGACATAACAGCATGCCGTATAAGCTAACATTATTGTTACATATTCATTAATCACTGGGCCGTATATTTGCCTGTCGGGGTTGATACTTAAACTGGCGAGGTTGATACTTAATAGCGTGGAACTACTTTTTACAAGCCATAACTGGGTTATCACAAAATATGAGCGTTGTACCAAGGACCAAGTGCAATACTCGCAAAAAAAAAAAACAGCAAGGTGGGCGGGAATGGTAAAAGTAAAGATGAATCATTTGCAGCCTTTGTGCAACTTTGATTACCTGATAGAAGTCGTAACATTTACGAAGATCTTGCATCTTTTACATTGTGCAAACGGTAAATTAATTTAACTTGCTGATAAACTATGAAGACTGATTGATTACCAACCAATGACTGATGGTCTTCTTTGAATCATCAATAATAAAAATAATTTCTATCGAGTTGCTCAAATTTCGGAACAAAATAATCCGTCACAAAAATATATTTTCGTGTGTTGATTACGCCAAGTACCAATTGACCACATTATATGTCAATTTAATTGGTATAGGATATTGAAATGTGTGAATGCCAAATTGTCCGATATCGAACTCAGATTAATCAAATATACAATACATTATGTCCCTGTTACATTTAGTACAAAACGCATATATTAACAGTGTAATGGTGTATTGAACAAGTAATACAACCCCAACGTTTTATGCATCCCAACCAAAAAACAGACGTTCAGAAATAGATTGCTTTTGTTTATGGGGTATTGGAATCCATATTTGGTTTTCGCTAGATTTGACTGACGTTTCTAATAACTAAGACGAAACCCTAAACAAATGCCAGTATTGTGTGACTCTGGCCTCAAAATGATGTTCGGTTTGAAGAAAAGCGTTTGCGACGTGAATGGTTTATTTTCTAAATTATATCCTGCGCCGTAATTTTCTCTATCTCGATCTAAAGCCATTATCGTGAAATTGGCAACACGCTCCTCTCGCACACGTCGTCAACCAACCAAACCACAGTTATCCCCGCAGCCTTCTAAAATCGTCCATAAGAACGGCTCCTGGTTGACGAATGATTCTTGTCAGTCACCCAGGCTGGCTTAGATTTTAGGTTGCCAAGATGATAGATAGTTCTAACGGACTCATTCATATCTTTCATACAGGAAAAAAATATTAGCCAATTTCGCTGAAATCAAACATCTTGGCAGCGGTAAACATTGAAACAAAGACTGTCGTCTTCTATTAGCTGGATAATGAGCTTGGGAAAATGGAGAAATATTTCTTTTCAATTCTGTGGTCTGTTTTACATCAATAACAGCGCAGTGTAGTATTTACAAACGAAATGCTCATTAACGCATACTCTTGTTTTCATATCACAATTGTCTCTGCACAATTTAATTTCTAAATCAGCGTGTGTTTTTATGTTTGTAGCTTCAAGTTAAACAGCCACAGTATCAACTTCTTTTCTCTAGTTCACATCTTAACCAAATATGAAATATATGGTATCTCCCAGGTCATTGTTGTGCAATATAAAGGTATGGGAGTTTGTGAGGTTTGATGACAAAGTGCACTGGTTGTACATTCATGTTATTAAACCTGTCTTTCCTTGGGAATTCATAAAACACGCGATGTTAAAAAATCAGAAGTAAATAAATAGTGAATAGACTTCACATCTGATGTTTCTCGATCTTATGTTTCTAAACAGCTGATCTACATGTATGTTTTTATTGAATCGATGTTATCTGTACCAAAATGTGTATGAGTCCAAGAATGATATCAAAAGAGACATTGTCTACATATTTGTCATCAAACTTTTTTCCAATTAATCCAATCCAAAATGATTATGATCTAGGAAATATGTCTGCTAGAGGCGATAGTTAACGTTTGAGAAACGTGTTAGTGGCATCGAGCCCCAAGCTATCTATATCGGTTACCCATGCTTGATTGGCCTTCGAAAAGGCTTGAAGTCTTCGCTGAACTAATGGAATTTGCTTTTCTATATGCTGCCTTATTGGAGCAGATTAATCAAGTGTACACAAGTGGAAATCCATAGTGCTTCAGTAGACATTGTTAACAAAGGAGTCAGAAAGTAATCCGCAGAGAACAACTTAGTCAAAACTCGTTACAGGGAGTCCATAAGTTTGTCGAACAGAGCCAGTTGCCTTAATAACACATCATACAAAACTGGGTAGACATAATTGATAACTGCACATCAGTAAATTAAAAACATCTTGGATACTGGAGATGATATGTCTTTGATTATTTGACTTACATATATAATTGCTAGTAAAATGCAACAATTTAAATCGAGTTATTGGGTGTGGGGTGTTGTCGTCGTTAAACAATGCCTTCGGAACCGGGCGACGCAGTAACTGAACGTGTTAAGTTTCGAAGGCTTTCGACATCCCAATTGTCCCAATTTAGACATCCTATTCTATTCAGTTCGACTTGGCTTGTTTATTAATATGGTTCTGTCCTTGCATTTCGCAATGAACTGGACCTGTATATTCTTACAGATTAATATTCTGAATTGTGTAAATTTACCTGTGCATAAAAGAAAACACTTTATATAATAAGGGCTTGTGTCTGACATGATGTATCTTGAGGTTTTAAATACTAGTTAATTTTACAGCCAGCTAAAAAAAGGAGGTTCACCCTTGTAAACGAACCAAACAGGATCACTTCAAAATTCTGTCCGTGCAAAAAGCGCTCCTAAAATATTTTCAATCCGACAATACTTGAGTTAGCTTTCTAGTTTGTGTATAATTTCATATAACACGAGGTATATAAGGTAATACAGGAATCAGAACCATAATCAATATACACTGACTGTAACGATAAAGCTCTTATTCCAATCAGACATGTAATATTGCTGATAGTTTTTGATCCCGTGGGCAGTTCAGATCAAATCAAAGTTGGCTTATACATTTTCGGCTATGTTCGTGTCCCATGAGACATGCAGGTCTCTGACACGACAGTAAATCTCGACCAGAAATCTATGCCAGCAACATTAATTTGGCAAATGTATTTTGCCTTGGGCCATATCGCTTTGCAAATTAAACGTTTTGTGTAGTATCGGGCTCATGGAGCTGACTGATGTCAACAATAGGCTTTCTGTAACATAATTAAATTACCGTATCCTGAAAGGCACCCGGTGGTGGGGCCATCAAAAGACCAACTAGATGGATTTCACTTCTCATGAGCGACGGATATTTTCTCGCGATAGTTTATTTAAAATACCTAAAACAAACGTCACAGTTTAACTGCGTATGGAAAATGACCGGAAACTATGCGAAAGAATGCGACTTTCAAAAGATTGTCGCATGTAAAAGTTCTCGGGAAACAGATTATTCTCGATATTCTGTGTTATAAAATACTAAGAATAGTATCAAATTGGTCAGCATATGTCAGTGGTGACGTCCTCAATTATTTTTGATGGCCACATCTATTATTCAAGATACAAATTCATGAAAATAATTTATCACATTCAACTTTGATTTATGCATTAATGTTCATAAAAATACTTTTACTCAAATAAATCTGGTACTTTGTGGAGCACGTATAGTTTTTGTTCAAATCTTAGAGTCAGTAGTAGTTACATTAGTTATATTTCTGGAACCTGGTTTTACTGAGATAATGTTTGTTGTAATGCATGTTTCTTAAGTAAATATACATGTTGAAAATCTTTTTATATGGCGGACAAAAGGTTTTAACATTTTTAACTTTTCTTATTTTTTGTGACAACACACTTTTACCCAAGTAAGCCTTCGATAGAAGCAAATGTTTCTAAATTAGTAGGCTTTCAATTGTTTGTCTTGACATTTACGCTTATTCTTTGTAGCATATATTGCCTTAAAACTTGGGATAGTTGTATGCATTCGTTCGCTGGTCCATTTCGGTAACACGAATTCCGCTGAAATTTGACTTTCGATTTCTGCCAGCGAGGAGATGGTCTCCATTTAGCTATTGGTTCAATTACTCAAAACTAGACAAATTACATCTTTCAAAAGGGAAAGTTCTATTCTTGGAAGAATTTGTAAATTAAAAAGCTTTAAAAATTGTGAGTCGCCTGTTGTTTAATAAAATACAAGAAAGCTACAAGTCTATCTCCAGTTTCAGCTCTTGACACTGGAAAAGTTTTCATCGTGCTTAGTGATACCCAGAGATGTCATGAAAATATATTTAAGCTGATTTGATCCCTTCGTGTATATTTAAATTTGATCAATGGGGAAAATCTATGTATTAAATTAATTATCAAAATTTTAAATTAGAGGTATTTCTAGTTTAGTAATCTTTTCAGTTAGATGTATATTAGACCTAATAAGAAATATGTTGCACGTGACTGCCGTTACTTTAGATACAGAGGTCTGTATCGCTATGAGAAAAATTAGTAATTGTATGGTTTTCCCGATTTTAACTTTTCCAATTAATTGATTTGCAATTGTGTTTGAATAAATTTCACCCTCTGAGACACTGTATGTATTTAAAATTCCTACCTTGCGCATTGGTAGCATTTAAAAAACAATTTTATTTGTCAACGAATGTAGCAAGATGGCGGCCAAATTCGAAAATTTATATCAATGACTCGAATTTTGTTTTGAAATTATGGACGGGAAGCATGTTTTTGACACTCAGAATTATTTCAAATATAATATGTTGATAAAAACTACACAAAGAAATAAAGAAAATGGACAATAAGCATTGAACAAAGGCGGTAAGGGATTTTATTTGTTCACATCGCCCTGTACGATGTGGAGAATACAATAATTTAGCATTGCACAGTTCTGTTGCTCTCTTTATTTAATATATGCGTATCACCGCCTCTGTTAATTGGAGACTTGGGTTGTTCTTAATTTATAAGGTATATCAAGAGCATATAAGGAAAAATAAGTTTCCTTAACAGTATTCACATTAAAGGTACATTATAACTTGAAGTTGA
>JAVFBZ010203182.1:17874-32696 GCA_032466195.1 Katharina tunicata
CCAAGTGTGGGTGTGAGATGGAGGACCAGATGTGGGTGTGAGATGTAGGACCAGGTGTGGGTGTGACATGGAGAACCTGATGTGGGTGTGTGATGTAGAACCAGGTGTGGGTGTGAGATGGAGGACCAGTTGTGGGTGTGATATGGAGGACCAGTTGTGGGTGTGAGATGGAGGACCAGGTGTGGGTGTGAGATGTAGGGCCAGGTGTGGATGTGAGATGGAGGACCAGGTGTGAGAGTGAGATGGATGACCAGGTGTGGGTGTAAGATGGAGCACCAGGGTTGGGAGTGAGATGTAGGAACAGATGTGGGTGTAAGATGGAGGACCAGGTGTGGGTGTGAGATGGAGGACCAGGTGTGGGTGTGACACAGAGAACCAGGTTTTGGTGTGACACAGTGGACTAGGTTTTGGTGTGACAGTGGAATGGGTGCGACAGTTCACCAGGTGTTGGTCATGAAGGGGACTAGCTGTGGGTGTGAAGCAGTTGACCAGGCGTGGGTGTAACACAGTGGACCAAGTTTTGGTGCGACAGTTGACCAGGTGTTGGTCATGAAGTGGACTTGCTGTGGGTGTGACACAGTCGATCAGGTTTTGGTGTGACACAGTGGATCAGGTTTTGGTGTGACAGTTGACCAGGTGTTGGTCATGAAGTGGACTAACTGTGGGTGTGAAACAGTGGACCAGGTGTGGATGTGACACAGTGGACCAGGTTTTGGTGTGACAGTTGACCAGGCATTGGTCATGAAGGGGACTAGCTGTGGGTGTGGAACAATGGACCAGGTGTGGGTGTGACACAGTGGATCAGGTGTTGGTCATGAAGTGGACTAACTGTGGGTGTGAAGCAGTGCACCAGGTGTAGGTGTGACACTGTGGACCAGGTTTTGGTGTGACACAGTGGATCAGGTGTTGGTCATGAAGTGGATTAGCTGTGGGTGTGAAGCAGTGGACCAGGTGTAGGTGTGACACTGTGGACCAGGTTTTGGTGTGACACAGTGGATCAGGTGTTGGTCATGAAGTGGACTAGCTGTGGGTGTGAAGCAGTGGACCAGGTGTAGGTGTGACACAGTGGATCAGGTGTAGGTGTGACACAGTGGATTAGGTTTTGGTGTGACAGTTGACCAGGTGTTGGTCATGAAGTGGACTAGCTGTGGGTGAAGCAGTGGACCAGATGTAGGTGTGACACAGTGGACCAGGTTAAGGTGAGACAGTTGACCAGGTGTTGGTTATGAAGTGGAATAGCTGTCAGTGTGAAGCAGTGGACCAGGTGTAGGTGTGACACAATGGACCAGCTTTAGGTGTAATAGTTGACCAGGTGTTGGTCATGAAGTGGACTAGCTGTGGGTGTAAAGCAGTGGACCAGGTGTAGGTGTGACACAGCGGACCAGGTTTTGGTGTGACAGTTGACCAGGTGTTGGTCATGAAGGGGACTAACTGTGGGTGCGAAGCAGTTGACCAGGTGTGGGTGTGATACAGTGGATCAGTCACACACCTTTCTGGGTAGGACAGTTGATCAAGTGTGGTTGATGAAGTGGATCAGGAGTGGGTGTGACATAATTGTCTGAGGTGACAGTTGACCAAGTGTGGGTGGACCAGAAATGGGAGCCCACTGTGGACCAAGTGTGGGTGTGTCCCATGTTTACCATTTTTGGAAATTCATATATCAAAATATATGAGAGATAAAAAACAAACAATTTTCTATTTGGTGAAATATTTATTATTATTATTACTTTTCTTTTAGGAATATCACAAAAATGGAATGGACATTAATTACGATACATTTAAATATATCTTATAATACCATTATAACTGTCAAACCACAAACATCAGAAACTCCATTTAGAGCACATTTCGACCAATATGTACACAACAAAAGCCATATAAACTACAGCCTGTTATGTTTTTCTCTCTTTGACAACAATAATGTTTGAATGTGTTAGACCGTTCAATTATAAGTTAGTCATTGGAGATTTATGGAGGAAATTCATGTTGATTCACATTATCACAAGAACTGAACATTAAATATAAGTAAGCTGTAATTGATACTGTTGCTTGAACAAGAAGTCATTATAAGAATAATTATACAATTTGGTATACTGGTATAAATAATAATGGACGGAATAATAATTTAACACATGTGATTGTTACTATTAACAAAAAAAAAAGTGCAATGCAAAATTCAATGCGGCACTTCTTCTCTGCACATATAATCTTCCTCTCTTTCCAACTTCAAATTTATCTTTCTTTGGCATTTTACTTTGATATCAAAACAATTTGTATCTCAAATGTCTTTTCTGAAGTTATTGAATCCTTTGAAGACTTCTTTCAAAGACTTTAATAGAAGCCTCAACATCACATTTTATACAGATCTATACATTTGATGTTTGAAAAGACAGTAGAACCTGGGGTAACTATTCATCTTTTCTATCTCATACCCCTCTGAAATACAATGAATTAGTCCTGTTCTGAGGTCACGGAGGTCAATGCTGTCAAAATGTCAATTTCTCTAGGTCCTTGAGACAACAGCTCTTCACTCAGTCTGAAAATCTTTACATAACCCATTCCATCACCAGTTGCAAGCAGGCTCTTCCTAAAACACAATAAAAAAAAGATGACAAGACATTTCGATGTATTTAGACTCATTTAAATATCATGGAATGTAGATTGACACAAACATAAAAGTACAGAGAAACATATCAACAAACTCCAGCCGCCATGGGAAGATGATCTGCCCAAGGAGCATTCTTGGAAGTTATCAAAATAATAATGTTTGATATAACACACCTCACCATGACACCACGCTTATTTAAAACTTCTATGCAGACCAAAGAGTTCCTCAAAATAATTAAAAGAGATAGAAAGAAAGCCACAACCATAGCATGATATACTTACTGTTGTTGATTAAACTGTAGGGCATAAACAGGAGCTTTCTTAGGACTGGCCTCCAGCTTATACATGGGTGTTAGTTTTCCTGACTTAAAATCATAGATGTGTAGATAGCCAGTCTCTGTGGTCAAGGCAAACACTGTGGGGCGAATAGGAGACCACTTAGCGGAGAACAGGTAACCAGAGCCTGGCTCCACAACCATCACTGGCTGGGCCTGAAATCAAGGCCATTAAAATGAAAGTTATGTATAATTATTTATGACGGCTGGGGCAAGTTCCACTAAATGTCACTTGAAAATCATATGTTTGATTCATGCTTTGCATTAATTTAATATAATCAGTTTTTATGTTTTTCATTAACCAATTATCCCTCCTATGACATTTTCTGAAAGCAACCAAAGTTTGATAAACAAAAGTAGACAAACATAGGGTTGCGCAGTAGCTCAGTTGAGTGTTGGTCTGCATTTTTACTCAAATTGCGTATAGATTTCATATATAGATGTGTCCTCTTATATATTGAACAGCGCTTATATTTGTCTAAAGGTTTCTGTCTATTTTCATTTGCGTCACAATCTTCTTAACAGAACAATATGTATGCAATATCAATGTAAATATTGTGAAAAGACATGCAAACCTGCAGTATGTTATAGACGTGTAGCGTTTGATCCATGGCAGAACTCAAGAAGACATTCCTATGGAAGGGAGAGCACTCTAAAGCGTACACTGGTCCGTGGTGAGGGCTGTAGGTAAAGGTTACAGGGGATTTCAGCTGGATTGAGCTCAGTACACTGCCTTTTTAATGGAATAAAAAACCGATTAGATTATACTCATGTCTTCACTTAATGAACTGTTTCATGGCTGACATACACCAATCACCTATGTCTCCTTGGCGGAGTGGTCAAGGCGCACACTCCTAGAGTGTATGCTTGTGATCCAAAGATCCCCCTCACCTCAGCGAGTCCGCGAGTTCAAGCACTCGCTCATACTGTATATGGGTTGGTCTGCCAGCTATCAGCTGTAGGTCATGGATTTTCTGGGTTCTACCCACTTTTTTTCTCCCACAATAAAGCTGACCCATGATCTGTAATTGGGACATATAGTCCTGTTGATCTAACATTAGAAAATAAACAATGTCTAGCAGCAAAATATAACATGTGGAAGACTGAGTGAGTCAGAAGATATTTTAACCAGATGGTAGGATTAGGTCTGACACTTAATTGGTGGCATTTTTCTGATGGACAAAAATGTTATTTGTCAACATCCACAATAGAATCAAATTAAACTAGGAAGGATCTTAGTAGAGAGCAACACAAAGAGCTTAAATCTAATTGTTTTCTATAAACCTATATTTTAAATTATTGTATCTAATAACAATAAGTAATAACTGTTCATCAAAATCATATCAATTATTACATAATTGCATATCCACATGAATAACGAAAACAATAAATCTTGTCAACCAGATATTATCAACAACAATCTGACGTTGCGGCATCCAACAAGACGCCTTAAACAGAGAATAAGAAACACGTATGTATATAACAGCTTATACACAATACAGAAAGCATGTGTAACTCACGAAACCACAGTTCACAATAAAACGTTCACATTATCAACGAGAAGCAATCCCCCCTCACCCCATCCCCCAACAATTAATGGAAAGTAGTGAGTTTTTTGGGCATTGTCCTGATAATCTTATTCCATGTGTCCAATAGTTTCTCCACAGGCCAACATTTCTATTGAGTGAAGGTATCTCAGATTTGACTCAAATATACTCTTTAACCCAGCACTCAAAATATCTGCATTCCGACATAACCACCAATGTCAAATTTGTGTGTATCAGGAAATAACTCATTGTATATAAATCAATGTAATCCTACTTACTAGGTGCAGGAGTTCCATTAGCTAGCATAGAACACTTGAATATTGCTCCGCTCTCAGAGCCCAGGATAAACATTTCCCTATCCTCTGTGTTATAAGATATACAGGTGATTCCAACCTCTTTGTCACCTCTTACACCCCTGGTCTTCAAAGAGCGAGGGAGGCTTTCTGTCATTACAAAAAATCTGTCAACAAAGAAGGTCCACAGTTTAACAAAATATAAAAAAGCTTCTCTGGAAAAGCCATAGATTTCCAGCAAACATTCTCAAATGTATGCAATTTTCACAAAAAGGGAGATATAAGAATAGCATTACTTGGGAAAATAACATTCTCTATTTTACTAAAAACAACTATAGCGCTTTGATATCAAAGGAATTTTGTTAATGATGGGGTTGAACCTGTTTTCTTCTTGATAGGTTTATCATTTTTAATGCAGAGAATAAATTGTTAGACTATATATGAATGACAAGGGAAATGGAAATTTGGTTCCTGGCTGGACAGAACACACTGAATGAAGCCCTGAATACCCAAACCACTGCAGAAATGATAAACTAGGAGCTGACTAAAAAAATTCTAAATTATATGATACAAACATTTTATTTTGATAACAAAGGCACCATGTTTGATTGTTTGATTGGTGTTTCATAAGGCATAGTTCAGGTTATTTCACACACATTACTGTGTGCCAACCCAATGGGTTAGGGAAATCACTCAATGTTTATCATAAAACAGTATTGGTTCATTAACCTCTTCCATTTCAGAACAACTTCTGCAAAATACCAGATTTTATACTTTCTCGAACAAGAAGTCCCAAAGAATGCCAAGATAACTAAAGCTTGACAATAGCTGCACATTACCCATTGATTAACTCCAGTGATGGAGATTTCTTGTGGACTTTCCAGATAAGGATTTTCCCATCTCCACTTGTACTCACGATCTGTTCCAACACAATAAAAAATATCCTATTGTCATGACTAAGATGATGTACAACCATAATTAGCAGTGTTAACAAAAGCCAGTATACACTTTAAACACACAGAACTTTGGTAAAAGTATGTGTCAGTGGCAGTGTCACTCTTACTTACCCCTGGAAGAACATACAACTATATACATGGAAGTATTTCGAGAAAATAATATGCTTGAATAAAGCTTACATTTATCCAGAGGTGGACATATCTGATAGTCGCTTAGACTGCTGCATACATAGATCTTGAAACATGGTTACTGTATTATAGTAATTGTCAGACTAACCATGAAGTGTTTTCCTTTAGAATGGTTCTCAGGAATCCAGGTAAGCTTGGTCACTGGTTCTCTGTGGGAATCATTACCTATACCAGAACATGATATCAGAGGCTCATCCTCACGATTCAGGTCCCAAAGCATCACTTCTCCTGTGAGTTGAAGAGAAAAGATAATGTATAGACCAATCACCTCTGTGATGCTTGTACCTCTCACTAATAGCCTGGTGGGGCCAATTGTTCAAAAGTCAAAAACGTTGTATTTGCACAAAGTATCCAATACACTAGTTATGCATTGTTCTCTTATAAGAGAAAAAAATCCTTGAGAAATTCTAAATCACAAAGTTCAAATATAAAAGTTTAGTACAACATTCAAATCGTTTTATTGTATAATTGCTAACTGTTTTGTGTTTACCCTGGCTGGCTGATCGGCCATCGACTGTTGCAACTATGGAAATGTAAAATTCATTTTCGGGGGCAAAAACCATAAAGTTCAAAATTAAACCTGAACATGATGCCTTCACATCTTTATTATTTGTCCTAGATAATAAACAGCAGTCTACTTTCATTGAGCTAAAAAAAAGGAAGAAAATGTGTTAGAACATACCATTAAATG
Organism: Katharina tunicata; assembly: GCA_032466195.1. NCBI lineage: Eukaryota > Metazoa > Mollusca > Polyplacophora > Chitonida > Mopaliidae > Katharina > Katharina tunicata. Next base: position 24,493 of record JAVFBZ010203182.1, read on the forward strand.
TCCCACCAGCCACCCAGGCTGGATTTTTAGGATGGAATGCGACACACATGAGACAACAGGCTAGATCTATCTCAACATCAGGTTTGTTTTCATTCAGTCCGCGACGATCAATGTTCCATGTTGAGAGAGAAGCTTTGTGAGTACACCAGTCCTCATGGTCAAAACGCCCATAAGTAAACCAGTTTGGTTAAGGAAACTATTTCACGGTGTGCAAAGCTACATGTACTTTGTTCAACATTTAATGTAATTGTTGAAAAGAGCAAAACATAGGTAAACAGTGGACTTAATGATAGAAACTGGTCTGATTTGATTAACTTGTTGTGATTTAAACTTTACAGTCCAGTTCATACCCAATTAATGATTATCGGCAACAAACAGATACCAGGTTAGGGAATATGGCTGTTTTCAGGCACTGGATATCAGCTCCAAGCTCCGTTCATAAAACAGAAAAATTGCCATAAAATTCAAATTTGCCTGCAAATTCAGAAACAAATTATGTTTTTCTAAAAAAGAAATGTGTAATAAGGTGCTGAAAGAACAGTGAACATACAACTTCCCCTGGGGAGGACAGTGTAAAAGGATATGAGGCTGCAATCACCGATCCTGTACAACTCCATGACAATCCTGTAACTTGAAGCTGGACGGGAACAATTATGACATGTTATTGCATTTATACCAATTCCAAATAAACATTTAGTTTATTGGGATTTTGAAGCAAAATACTTGTATATGTTAAAAAAGTAAACGTTCAGGTTCATGTAGCTGATACCTTACTTTTAAATAATAATTACATGATTATACTTTGCTTGGTGTAATGGTTCATGGGACAAAACTCTTAATGGCTCATTTTTTCAACTGTCAAAGTAACAATGATACTTACTGCCTCTTCGTGAGATTGATGAGTTAGTGTGTGAACGCATGTTACAGCTGAGACATCTTCGTCCCAATTCACAAAGTAATCTGGAATTATAATGATGAATTGCCTAAACATGATCAGTGTATACATATTAGGGCTTTAAATGTATCAGTTACCTTCTGATTTTTCATCAAAACATGAAAACGGGACGCAAATCAACAAAAATACAATTTGTATGAATGTTTTTAGTACCAAAACATAATTATCTCAGCAGAGTATTTATTGTCGTACCATCAAACGCCCTGGTAGTTTTTTTCAGTTCTTTGATGACAAAAGGCTCTATGTTCCTGATAAATTCTGATAATGCTGGAGTGTTGTCAGGTAACAGCTGAAAGTTCTGGTTGGTTTGATGATCTGTCTGCGACTGAAGAAATACACAAAAGTATAATTCAGTTAATTCAATCAGTAATAAAAAAAACTATAAACAAAAGAAAAATAGCATGTATGGATAAAACAATCATTAGTAAAACGCTAAGTGAGACTATCTTCCATTTCACAACTCCTATAAAATACCAGATTCCGTTCTTTACCCAAGCCAATTATATCTGCCAGTAAATAACTGTGATTATAGTGTCAAGCAAACAGCACAAAGAGGAAATTATTATATAAGAAAGGCTTAGTCACTTTGCAGTTGTTCAGTGAAAATAATCCCACAGTTTTGAATGGGTAATTCATCTAGTCATTAACATATATTGTTATGTTGTTTACGTATACTCTATAGAAGAATAATCTAGCCTGCAAGCACTGACCCTTGATTCCTTTCACTTTAGGAATTATCACATATCATTATAATGAGAGCATATATACATTCAACATGATAATGACTTAAATCATGGAAAGCCTATTATGAGGCTAGATTTAGGCTATTCAATCAGGTTAATTTGTCAGAGATGATTGCATAGCTTAGTTAACAAGTTAACGAATGTACAACTGAAAAAAAAATGGTCCTGCAAAAATACGTTAGGTTAGGATACGGTTTGATTGGTTGACTGATTGGGGTTTTACGACAATGGACATACTTAAGGTTATTTCACTTATATCACAGCGTGCCAGCCCAATGGGGAAGGAAACCACACTAAGCAACGCCGGCAACATAAAACACGCCAAAATAAATACGGTCGGGAAGACAGAACACCACAACATTTTACCTTCCTGATGCCTCTTAGTTCAGAGAGCACCAGGAAGCACCCGTCCAGTTTTTTTAGGCAATACCCTAAATCACCTTAAATTTCGTCCATGAAGTTAATAATTTGGAAGCTATTTTAAGGACCTTAAAATAATGTCTGGGAGTCAAACAAAAGTTTTACAGTTAAAGGAGAATCTGGATTTTATAATAAACTTAAATTTGTTTGTTTACATGCTATAATACTTCCACAACTTGCAAAAAGGTGAGCATTATGCATGGTCGAAATTATAGGTGATTTACAGTAACTAAGGTAATTTCACTCATATAATCACAGATGAGACACAGATGTCGAGGCTTTCAAATACATGTAGGTACCAAAATGACAGCAGAGGTCTTTGCCATGCAACTATAACGGATATGGACGTTTTAAACGCAGACTATGATGTGTATCAATGAACCCAAAATGGTTGGGTATCATCATTATAACATGTTTTTCACATATAGGAAGCATTCCTGTATTGGTTTCATGATAATAAAAATCCAGCTGCATTTTAAACAGATACTATTACGAGCCAAGTTTATGTACAGATTATTTTTCTTTCCAGTCTGCATATACCTACTGATTTTTCTTTTCTTTTAATTGACTGAACAGCAACTTCTTCATTTTGACACTCAACTGTTTGAGTGCTATTATCATCCAGCGACCTGTAAACACAAACAATTAGACCTTGAATTTAATTTTCACCATAATTTTCACACATCACGCAGGGATGAGAAACACTCTGAAATGATGATTCCAATGACGATGTCAGGATCAAAAGCCTCTCCAGCTGTACTACCAAACGTGATGGATATACATCGGCTGACTGGGGTTTGAACCTTTGACTTCTTGATCAGCGCAAATTCGCTCCCACCTAGTGCCAGAAGTAACTCTCCTATGATATTTAATAAATATCATTGGAGAGTTACTTCTGGCACTAGCTCCCACCAAGGGGTTCTAAGGTTGGAAAGTCATCCGATCACAAATACATTTGTAATGAAGCGAACTGAACCTATAGTATCGAAATTCGGACCACGTTTAATATCAAACAAGGCAAAAATACCAAGCATGCAGATTTAAGCGAACAGAGTATTTGGTATGTTAAAAAGCAATACCTTTCGTTTTTCCAGACAGATTGAAATTCAACACAATCAAAGGTTTCGTCAGAAAACATTTTGATTTGAATTTTTAAAAATTTAATATCTGTCAAATCGCCGAAAGGTTAGCTGTCAAAAAGATTTCAAACATGTAAACAAAAATTCGTCTGCTTCTTTTGGAAATATGATTAACTTCCGCTTAATATTTCAAATTTAATTTTTGCGAAAAAAATGCCATGAACATTTCTGTAAAATATGATTATATTTTAAAGTTGTTATCTAAAGTTATCATTTTGAACCAATGATTAACTTTAATGAAATAAAAAGTTGACCTACTTGTTGACAACAAACATGGAGGGAGCTCAAGCACGTGTGCAGGACGGTGTAAATACTATGCTAAATACCTTAGACAAGGATCGTCTAAGGAAAATGCAAGTATGTATGATTTGTATGTTAATATCATATGTCCATAGATTGGTCGTTGCTGATTATAGTCTGTATTATAAGTAACAACTAATTGTATTAGTGGTCGGTAAATCTTTACTATACATGTACATGTACAGTTTTATGCATATCAAATAACACTAACATAGAGATAAACATTGAAGAAAGTAATCATAAATGTATTGATTTAAACAGGACATATTATCAGTAAACATAATAGGAACAGGGTGGGCGAACATGACACATAGTAGTCTAGATAGTCCTTTCTCGCACTACAACATAGCTCTGTAAACAGGACTGACCTTGCAGTTGTAATGCTATGCAACAAGGTCCTGCTCCAACAAATTGCGAATAGCTCTGGTCGAAGTAATCCTCACAAATTATCAAAGTACGACCGTTGAAGTAAAGATTTTAAAATGTTACTATACCATGCACTCGCAAATATTTAAGTAAATCCTTTCTTCGCCATTCAAACAAGATGTCACGTTTTATCATCGCGAGCCAACTGTTTAACTTTGCCATGTTTGCCTGGATTCAAATGGCGCAAGGAAATATTGTGAGGTAGTGGATTAGTCTACAACATTTGTTTGCCTGACTGACTGTTGACTGTTTAAAATATGAGTTTAATAAACTTAAGTATGGAGTAAAAGTACAAACATCATTTGATTCACTCAAAGACCACTTGGCTTGGAACGAGAAGATGCAAGAATTTTGTTTGATTGTAAGAGGAACCACAACAATTTGTTTTAGGCTTAAGGCCAGTATGTTGCGAGGTTGTATTCATCCTGTCAAACAGCACTGGAGGAGTATTATCACTCTTACACTTACAGTGACTTGTGTATTTGGTTGTGTCAGAATCGCTTCCTGCTACTGGAATTCACTGCCATGATCATTCTAAAGTAGAGAAGCAAATCATTTTCCCTACCATCAGGTTTTTTACTCTAAAGTATTGACTTACCATCTTGTTGTTCACATAGAAAGATTTATCCCTCTATGCTTTTTGTAGCGAGTAAGTTAACGTGATTAGATGGCACTGCTTCAACATTTTATCTATTTTTTTTTAGCCTTTTGCAGACTTCAGATTGATTCTGCCCTATAACAACTTTTTTTTCTCTGTTTAATTTTGAATAATTTGGTTGTAAAATAAAGACGATTCTTTCTCCAACACTTTTTTCTTTAAACATTACTACAACAAAAACAAGGATGGCCTGTCATTACATTTGTGATGGAATTCTTCTCAATCAGGAGACAGGTACGAGTCTATTTTAGTATGTGCCACAATCCATCAGATATACAACTGAACCTGCATTGTAGCCTGTGTCAACAGGCATGACAGGTTAACGGCTAAATCACAATAAATGGTCAAGGTGGTTTGTCACAGTCGCTATTAAAAGTTCAAAGTTTTGTACCTTATATTTCGTGTCCCACTCATAAATAACATGGATGTACACTAAAACATATTCCTGTGAGCATTTTGTCTCTGGATCCACTTCAGACCTTCTTACAGCGTAAAACCCCAATCTGACAAATAAACCACATTTATTACCTTGCATTCATGCTTCAGACTGATCACTGATGACAAACCTGTTGTCCACATTTTCCAAACATATTTATGAGACCAGTGCTTCTCCAGTTAGCTTATGAAATAAAAAATATGCAAACTTCCAGCCAGTTCAAGGACTAATTGACTTTATTTCTCTACTAGCAGCTGGGGCGAAGATTTTATCATTAGATAAACCTTATGACTGTACCTTATAATGTTATTTCTGTGCTTGTTAACATTAAATAATAAATACGTGGTAATCCTGTCGACCAGAAAGGCCTATTTAAAAACAAAATTGTACCCAATTTATTCTCAGGCAGATATGTACAAATGCAGTGCTAAATGTTGTGAAGACCAGAAGCGTTCGTTAGAGGAGGTCCAGAGATGCGTGGAGGATTGCTCCCTACCCGTCACCAAAGCTCAGAATCTGGTACAAACAGAGCTTCAAAACTTTCAGGTGAGAAATAAACTTTGTCACATCAGCACCACTATTGGCTTACTCTTTAGCTTTTTTGTTTATCCATTGTTCTCATAAAGTTATGTAGCACTTAGAAATGGACCAACAACAGCATTTCGTTCGCTTGGTTTGAACAGATTTGAGTTGTGGAGTCTAGATAGTGGACATTCACTGTTAAGGCTCACTTTCTATAGGACACAAACAGTTTTCCATTGCTATCAGCTGGATAGCTGAGTGGTCTAGGTGGCCGTCATTTACTTGTGACAACTTGGTGACTGGCACTGATGTTTATGATATCGGTTGGAATCCCGCATCTTCCCTGAAAAGCTTCTGAGTATCTCCTCAAGCCAAGAAAGTTTTATCCTAACAAAGAAAAACACTGCTTTTTTGTTCCATAGTAAGTAACAGTTAGATCTTGCTCAGTGATCTAGTTTTCATACGGCCATCAATTGCGGGACGTATTGTGATATAGGTTGTCCTTCTGTAACACCTTTAGATTTCTGGCCAACAACTTTTTGATAATTGTTTATTGGATGCTAATGAACCTCTGTAGGAGGATATGACTTCAGCTGGTGGCACATGGTGCCAAGGTCTAAATCTTGTTTCCAGGTGTTGACGTAAAAATTGCTTTGTCAAATCCTTATCAAACTTGGTAAAAATATTTCATGTGACTAGATGTTGCTTGGTGTGTGTATGCTAATGGTGGTGCCTCCTTGTGGGCTATTGTGGCTAAGAACAACCTTTGTTGTCGGCCATTACCTTTCTTATTGGATTCAAATCACAGTTGGTGGTAATATTCCATGTAGCAAAATGTTGTATAAAGATTGAGATGCTATATGACACCATTTAGATGGGGCCACCGCCGGGAAATTTTGATTTCTAGCGGTTGGACACTTTATCCAGGCGTATATTGTGACTCACTTGAGCGCTTCTTTGTCTTATGCTTGTATGCAAAAGTTGGTAAACTTTCTAAACTATAATATTTTATTGTTGTTATTCACAGAATCGTTTACAAAGGTGTGCCTTGGACTGCCAAGACAAAGTGCGAGACAAGCTAAAGCCTGGGGCGCCTGATACCGAAGTTAGCAAGTTTAAAAGAGAAATGGAGGATTGTGTAGTGTTGTGTGCAAACACCCATATAGACATGTTACCTAATTTGTTAAAGAGAATGAAAGAAGTTTTAGCAAAGGGACAATAACATTAATTATGCATAGTTATTATATGAAGTTATTATAGTTAGTTGTTATACTTGTTTCCAGAGCCTCTGACTTTACCCTGTATTTGTGGTAAGATAGTAACCCACTAGAGATCCCAGGAGTTCAGGAATCCGTTGGGTTGGTTTTATACTGTAAACATGCTATGTTTAAAGATTTGGATAGAAGACATGTAGTACTTGTGAAAATGAGGGTAGAGTTAGTTATATTTTATTATGACATCAAATAATGCCTCTGTTTTGTACAACAATGTTGTCATGCAAGTGAAGTACCTAAAAGTACAACATTAAATATCAATCAAACAAAACTTAACTGTATAACTGTGTGCTATCTAACCTTAATTAGGATTTAAACTAGCTCTAATCCCCCAAATTTATACCTATATGGCTATACCTATTGTGTTAAATGTGTACAATGTCCTTGTACTCTCAAGGATTGATTGATTGGTGTTTAACACCTTTCTCAAGGGTATTTCCCATATATGACAGTGGTGTACTTCAACACTAAATAGCCGCACTGTCACTACCATAAAATTGCTATGTTAAAAAATATATTCAGTGCTAAGTAAACACAGGAGGTCAAGGCTTGGAACATACTGTATTTAGCCAGAGGTTTGTAGTCTCAGGAACACTACATTACTTTTGGCATGACAGGTGTGACCAGGATACAGACCTACCTTAGCCGTCTAAAAAATGTCACTCCCTGGAACACACCTACATCCGCCTACATGTACCTTAGCAGTCTAAAAAATGTCACTCCCTGGCACACACCCACATCCAGCTACATGTACCTTAGCAGTCTCTAAAATATCACTCCCTGGCACAAACCTTCATCCAGCTTCATGTACCTTAGCAGCATCAAAAACGTCACTCCCTGGCACAGACCTATGTCCAGCAACATGTACCTTAGCAGTCTCAAAATGTCACTCCCTGGCACAGACCTTCATCCAGCTTCATGTACCTTAGCCGCATCAAAAATGTCACTCCCTGGCACAGACCTATATCCAGCTACATGTACCTTAGCAGTCTCAAAAATGTCTCTCCCTGGCACACAGCTACATCCGGCTACATGTACCTTAGCAGTCTCAAAAACGTCACTCCCTGGCACAGACTTACATCCCCCTACATGTACCTTAGCAACATCAAAAATATCACTCACTGGCACACATCTACATCCGCCTACATGTAACTTAGCAGCATCAAAATGCTACTCCCTGGCACAGACCTACATCCCCCTACATGTACCTTAGCGGCATCAAAAATGCCACTCCCTGGCACAGACTTACGTCCCCCTACATGTACCTTAGCAACATCAAAAATATCACTCCCTGGCACACATCTACATCCGCCTACATGTACCTTAGCAGT